>CAVNYN010212904.1:0-34537 GCA_963692815.1 Nyctanthes arbor-tristis
TTTAAATATTAAGCCTTATACATAGCTACTTCAAAAGTAGTAAACAAAGCGGTTCAGATCGTTAAGTTCATAATTGAACTTGAATTTGTTCCTATCATCATTGATTCAATAGAGATTGTGATGACAATGGAGCCATCGCACAAGCGAAGGAAACATGTGTCTAATCGGTGATCTAAGTATGTATTGAGGTGTATATCTCTTGAAAAGAGTGTAACAACTATGCTATCAGCACACGACACAGAACACAGCGGGTATTATCAAGCCCAGCTGAGGAATTCATTACCTCAACAATAAATGAGTACCAAACTAAAGAAATTCAGGGAATGAGAAAAGATGACATAATCGAAGATAAGAAGAGACGAGAAGAAGAATTACAGTTGAGGAGAGAGAAAGAACATTTCTAGATAATTCGCTGAAAAATAAAAAATACAAAAATGGCAATTTATAGTAACTAACAAGAAATCGTGTTTTACTAAAACACAAAACACAATACCAACACTCAACAATGACGTTCCTCAGCTCAATTCAAAAAGTGGTTAGACGTTACTTTTCTTCCTCTCCTCTTTTCCCTTCTTTCCCAATTTGAAATTACTCTCTTTCCTAGCTCACTGTGACATTTCTCTCCCTTAAATTGCCCTTCTCTCCAAGGGTCAAAAGTTGGATATTTTTCCAACATCATTGTAGCAGCATCCCAAGTGGATTCCTCACTACTTCTTCCTTGCCATTTAACCAACCATTGTACTTCTGTCCACTTCTGTTTATGCAATTCCCTAATCTGTAGTACAACATCAAGGATCAAGGCAGTAGGTTAAACCAGATCATCCTAGGGCAGTTCTGAGACAGGAGGTGTTTGTTCCCTTATTGTCTGCTTCAAAAAGGACACATGAAAAATTGGGTAGATTTTGGTTCCTGGAGGCAATTGCAGTTTATAGGCTACTGAACCAATCTTTTCCTCAATTTGATATGGGCCATAATAGTTAGGAGACAACTTCTGGTTACTTTTTCTGGCTAGAGTTTGCTGCTGATAAGGATGCAATTTGAGAAAAACCCAGTCACCCACTTCAAACTGTCTTTCAGTCCTTTTCTGATCCGTATACAATTTCATTCTAGCCTTAGCCTGTGCCAAACATTTCTTTAATTGTTTATCCATTTTCTGCCTTTTCTGTAACATTTCTTCAATAGTAGCCACTTTAGTTTGTAAATAAGGATCTACAGCTAACTGAGGAGGGAAAATGCCATAAAGGGCTTCAAATGGAGTTCTTTGGATGGCAAAGTGGTACGTGGTATTGTACCACCATTCAGCAAGTGACAACCATTTGGTCAAAGCCTGAGGTTTATATCCAGTCATACACTTTAAGTAGATCTCCAAACACTGGTTCAACTGCTATGTTTTCCCATCTATTTGTGGGTGGTAACCCGTGCTAAGTTACAATTGAGTACCAACAATCAAAATAATTCTTGCCAGAAATTACTAGTGCATATCTTGTCTCTGTCAGTCACAATCCTTTGCAGCATTCCATAGAATTTGTATATCTGATCCAGGAAAATCTAAGCCACTTTAGCTGCTATAAAGGGATGACTCAGGTCTAGGAAATGTCCATATTTTGTCAATCTATCAACAACAACTAGGATGATTGTCTTGCCTCCTGACTTTGGCAGTCCTTCAATAAAATCCATTGTGATGTGACCCCAAGAGTATAGTGGTTTAGGTAGTGGATGGAGCAGACCTGGGTACTTAATATATTCTTCCTTATTTTTCTGACAGACCTCACACTGAAGCACTGCTCTCTTAATTTGCTAATTCATACTAGGCCAATAGAAATGATGTTTTGCCCTATAGATACTAGCTTGAACCCAAGGGTGTCCTCCATTCTATGAATCATGGATGCACCTTATAAGTTTTTGCCTAATGTCACCTCCTTGGCCACATACAATTTATGCTTGTACGTTAGAAGTCCATTACCGTAGGTGAAGTCTGGAATGGAGTCCGATCCAAGAAGAAGTGACTAGATTTTGGCACGAACAAATTGATCTCCTTCATAACTGTAGATTACTTCTTGCACCCAAGCTGGTGTTACTATAGACATGGCTATACACCACATTTATCTTCATTCCTTTTGGATAAGGTGTCTGCTGCATCATTCTCTCTACACTTCTTGTATTGAATCTCATAGTTCAGCCCCATTAACTTAGTAAGCATTGTGATTCTTTGCTCTAGTAAATACTTCAAGGATTGGTGATCAGTCCTTATTATGAAATAATGCCCTTCATGATGGTGTATCTATTTGTTCATAGCAGTAACAAGAGCCAACAATTCTTTCTCATAGATAGACAACCCCAAATTCCCAGCCTTAATTACCAAGCTCACGTAGGCTATAGGTCTTCCTTTCTGTATTAACACAGCCCCTATTCCCCTAAAGATTGGAATTAGGCATGGCTAAAACTGGGGTAGTACACATTACAACCCTCAATTGTGTAAAAGCCCGTTGTGCTTCCTCATTCCAAGGAAAACGCTATTTTCTTAAGAGATTGGTAAGTGACCAAGCTAGATTACCATAACCCTTTACAAACCTCCTATAGTACCCAGTCAACCCAAGGAATCCTCTCAGCTGTTTGAGATTAGTAGGGAGTAGCCAGTTCTGCATTGTTTCTATAACTTATGTGTTTCCAAGAGTTACAAAACTACCTTGAGGTGCTCACTGTGTTCCCTTATATTTCTTCTGTACACCTATATGTCATCAAAGAAAACTAATACAAACTTACTTAATAGTGGCTGGAACACTTTATTCATTAAACTCTGGAAGGTGGCAGGAGCATTGGTCAAGCCAAAGGGCAACCTTGAATTCATACAGCCCTTGGTGTGTCCTAAAGGTTGTTCTATAAACATCTTCCTCTTTAACCCTAACTTGGTGATACCTTGCCCTGAGATCAATCTTTGAAAAAATTGAAGCTCCATTCAATTCATCTAACATTTTATCTATCATGGGCATGGGGTACTGATCTATTAATGTTAAGTTATTCAATTGTTTGTAATCAACACAAAACCTCCAAGATCCATCTATTTTCTTAACCAGCAAAATATGTGAACCAAAAGGGCTGTTGCTTACCTGAATGATCCCATCTTCAAGCATTTCTAATATGAGCTTTTCCACTTCAGCCTTTTGAATAAATGGACACCTGTAAGGTCTGAGCCTAAAAGGATGTGCTCCTTTCTTTAGAATTATTTGATACTTATATTCCTCATTTGGAGGTAATCTAATAGAAGTGGAGAACACTTCTAAAAATTCTACTAGAACTGGTTGCAATTCAATTGGAATTTCAGCCTTTTTTCTGTAATGCAACATATTTGGGTCATCAGCCCATATTTTTATTTTTGCAGCCAATTGTCCAGAATATTACTCTCTTGTTCCTTATGAAAAGTGATAGTTTCACCTCCATGTAGAAAACTCATCCAGACTTTATTATAATCGCTTGTCACTGGTACAAATTGACTAAGCCAGTTTATTCCCAATACTACGTCATTGCCTCCAACCTCAAGGTTTTCAGAGGATATTGAAAATCATACCCCTACATTTTCCAGCAAACAGGCTGAGAAATTGCTTTACTCTCTATCCTGTCAACATTAGCCACCCTCACAACAAGGATTCTGCACTCATCCATTTGATATTCAAGCCCCAATGTTAGTTGTTAATCTACAAAGTTGTGAGTACTGCCTCTATCAATTAGGATGGACACCTTCGTCCTCTTAATTGTTCCAGGTATCCTAATGGTTTTGGGTTTGGCATTTCTATACAAGGCATTTAGAGATATAATCATCTCTTCACTCTCCACTTCAACCTTTTCTTCTTTCTAATTTTCTGAGTCCACTTCTAGCTCATTATCCTCTACCACAATATAATTGATCATCCTATTTTTAAACACATGTTCAGGGCTATACTTCTCACTGCATTTGAAGTATAACCCTAAGTTTTTTCTGGTTTGAATATTTGAGGAGGTAATGGTTTTGAATTTGGAACTGGGATTATTCTAGTTATAGTATGACCTCTGTACACGAGTAGGAGTTGGATGAAGTGAATATGAATCGATCTGCTTGGGTGACTGATATATTGGCTTGTGTATCATAGGAGGTTTATGTTCTGGTTTGGAAGCTTTTGCTTGGGCTCAGAGTGAAATTTCTTGCAGTTCAGCCAAGTCAAAGGCTTTTTGTAATGTGGTTGGTTCAAACATCTTAACAGCAGACTTAATCTCCTCCATCAAACCACTCTCAAACACCTCTATAAAGTGCCCTTGTGGTAATTGAGGTAACGACATCATGCACTGGGCTTTTTGTTCCTCAAAGTTCTCCACATATTTAGAAATATCACCTTGTTACTTGATTTTACAAAATACTTCCACAACTCTTTCCCTAGTCTCATCAGCAAATCTTTTACACACTACAGTGGTAAATTGCCTCCAACTAGCCATAGAATTAGTTGCTAGAAACCCATTAAACCACATGTCAGCCTTTCCTTTCAAATGCAACTGAGCCATACCCACTCTCGTTTCATAAGGTGTATTGTGTAGCAAGAAATATCCTGAGGCCTTCCTAACCCACTCCCTTAGTCTATACCGCTCAAATATAGGAAAATCTATTTTAGAAGTTAAGGGATTATACTTGATCTCTGTTTGGCCCATTGTTTGGGTATAGGATGCAGCGGCTACTGAATTTCCTTACCCAGTATACCAGGGCCAGCACAGTAAGGGGTTGCTATGTCCACAGTTTAGCTTCTATCGAGGCTCACAGTTTAGCTTTATTCCTATAACACCCATCATATTTCTCAATTCAATGATGGCTTCATCTACTGCCCGCTGCCTACACTCATTTACTTCTGCTGTCTCCTTAACCTCTAGATAATTTTGTTTCACAATTTCCTTCAGTTCATCAATTTTCTCATATGATCTAGCCAAATTAGCATCAATCCTTTCATTCATTCAGGGCCTTCAAATCTACCTCATGCCTTTTTGTCAGCTCATCGATAGCCTGATTGTTAGTCATCTCGATCACTCCAGTCACAGCCTGCTCTGATACCAATGTAACAACTATGCCTCAATAACTATGGAATTCCACACAAAAATCAACACACGACACAGAACTCAGCGGTTATTATCAAGCCCAGCTGAGGAATTCATTACCTCAACAATAAGATAGTACAAAATTGAAGAAATTCAGGGGACGAGAAGAGATTACAGAATTGAGATGAGAAGAGACGAGAAGAAGAATTACAGTTAAGGAGAGAGAAAGAACATTTCCAGATAATTCGCTGAAAAATAAAACACAAAATGCCAATTTATAATAACTAACAAGAAATTGCATTTTACTTGAGAAAATGTAAAACACAATACCAACACTCAACGACGATCTTTCTGCAGCTCAATTCAAAAGGTGGTTAGCCGTTACTTTTCTTACTCTCATCTTTCCCCTTCTTATCCAATCTGAAATTACTGTCTTTTCCAGCTCACTGTGATAAAGAGATGATAGAAAGTGATAAAAGAGATTGAATGAATCCATCTAATCATAGATCGAAAGATCTTATAACAAGTGCTCTTCCGATCTAGCATGATGGTCATGATAAATCTTTGTATTAGATACAATAGATGTCAGATCTATTGTATGGGATTCTGGTGTTACAATCTATGTTAGATATTGATGTGTATAAATACCTAATTAATTAATGTATTTAAATGACATATCTATTATTGAGATAAATGTTATCTTATAAAATAATAAAGTGCGTAGAATAAGATTATTGTAACTTATTAATCACAAAGAGTTGTAATTATGAGATGTAAGTTATATATCTATTCTTAAATTATCCCTAGTCGATGTAATAACGAGGTGCAAAGATCATTATTACGGATAGGCTAACATGTATCGTGTTTCTTTCTTATAAAAAAAGTAACTGATCTCACAAGTTGGGTTGTGGGGACATTTGAAGAGACACATGAATACTTTGTTAGTTGAACATGCATTGAATGACCCGCCTAGAGATACCACACGTAAGTTATCTAAGCGTTAGTAGTTGATCTCCAATGAACGGTTGTGAAATTGGTCTTTTGACTTAAGGGTGCCATAGACTCTTGTGTAATGATTATTATATTTAGTTAGACATTAGATGAGACCCTAGCCACGAGTTATCAGGAAAATATAGTACAGGTATAATTAAAGTTGTATGAAAGTTGTGAGTATCCAAGATGAAGATGTATTACTGCTGGATAATAGGAGATTATAGCCTTCGTTTCACCTACTTTGGTTGATATAAATTCCTTGGCCAGAGTGAAGTTATGAGTTGAAAATGTTTCATCATAACTTGGTTTGATCAATAAAGAGTCAAGGTGAATAATATAATTGGTTGTTATAAGATTGACGCTTATCCATATCTCTTAACCAATTGGGTTATACAAATGAAAAGATTGTATTTCTATGGTAACTGTACATATAAAGGCCGGTTATACCACATGACTTTCCCATCACATGGATTGCCTTGACACATTTGCTAAATGTCAATCTTGGACGGTGATGTAAACTGATCGATCTGGTAAATCGATGATAAATTAAAATAGAGATTTTGATTTATCTTATTATAATTAGATTAGAATAATAGTATTAGGACGCTTACCATAGTGAGTGAAAGCCTAATGAGTAGCACACAAAGGTGAAAGTTGGTAATTTGGAATGGACATTGTCCAAGTGAGAGATTATCAGAATTGATGTCCAAGATTCAATTAGCTAGACGGGATTTGATCGAATCGAATTAATTAATTAGATTAATTGATCGAACCATTCAATTGAAGTCCCATAAAAGCCCAGAAGCCCAGTATCACTGGGGTTTTACATCCTACAACTGTAAATAGGCGTCTTGTGTTTAGGGTTTGATATCTACAATGGGAAAAATTCATGCGACGAATTTTACTTGATATAATCATGGATATTCTATCAATCTCTTGCTAGCACATTGAATTCATATAATCCTAAACGTGCTCCCATAAATCTGCTTCAAATTGTTCGTTATTATAGAGTTCTAAATCCATTCTTACCGTGTTGATTACTATTAGAGGTTGGACAATTAGATAGTTATGGTGATAAGTGTTGTTCCAACTGTTAATCAACACTTGGAATATATGACGTTCATCAAAAAGATATTTTTCTATCACAAATTCTTTCTAAGTGCAAGGTCAATTCTAGACGGGGTGTAGGCAGAGGGTTGCCAAGCTTGACTTGGGCACACCTCATTTTGATAAAAAAAAATTTTTGATCATACAAATAATTGCCAAAAATATATATATATATATATATATACAAATTAGTATTAATCTACATTTCAGCACAATTCGATATCGACGACTGGCTCCGTCTCTGATCCTAGGCATAGGAATTAGATATTTATTTAATTTTCCGTTGTGTATGCATTGTCCAATTCCTAACATCAAGCTGCATAAAGAATCAGATACAATTCTTCCTCCTCGGCGTTGGATGGGATAGCATAAACAACATGCCTGAGAGCTGACCATCCTCAATGTAGCTTGGTCAATCATCAAAGTCCCACACGCTTCCAGTCTTTTTTGGCACATTGGCATTCATAAAGATTGTGGCAGGTGTCTTCAAAATTTCCCTATAGACATGAATATAAATTTTAACAGAAAGAGAAGAATGATGCAATTCTCTTCTATTGTGATTTCTGAGTGATATTAGTGAAGTCATGATCTTCCTATCGCTCTTTGTATGATAAATGTTTGGAAATGCTTGAAAGTTGAAAGTCGAGCTTTTCCGATCGCTATTCATTGGAAGATGAATCTTCTAACACCAATTGCCGACATAACGCAGCTCACAAGGTAAGATGGGCCCACCAAACTAGTGTTACCCACTTTCTCTTAACGATAGGTATACCAGCAACTGGTGTAAGAAACCTTTATGTCGTTTGAATTATCCAAACAACTGAGGATTGCTTTCATTAGGCTGACTCAGGAATGTTTGATTGAGAGGGCAACGCCAAAAGTCTTATCACGTATGTTAAATGAGATGCAATTAATCTTCCCTCTCTTGTTCAACACTTGGTGGCCCTTTTATTCATTGAAGCCTTTAAAATTCGTTTGGTCCGAACATTATAGAATAGAATGTATGTATTTGGTGGAGTTGTTAACTTGCACGATTCTATGGTAGGACCCATCCCGTTACATGGCACATGCAATGAGTGAATATCCCATTTGCTTACATATGAATCTTTTCATCCACCGCACCAGTTTATTCCTAAATTATGAGTTTTGTCCATTTCTTTTTCTTTCAACTGTATTCTTTATTGATGATTATGAATGACATTAATCAAGTACGGACAGATAAGGCATTTAAACTATTATTATTATTATGAGTTTAATTACGGAGTCGACTTGTACCGCTAATTCAACAGAAATAATAATGTATGATGCTACAAATGAGGCGTTTGAGGCCAAACGCCTATGTAGCGTGTATCTGAGTACACTGCATCAGTTAGTAGTGAGCGTTTGTCTCACATGATTAGTGTAGCGCGTTCATATACACACCACACATACATACACCATTTATTTCAATCCTACAATAATATCTATATTTTTTAAATCTATTTCAGTTTGATCCTAAATGATTCATTTCAATCACTCCTTTTGAGTGTTCTAATTTTATTATTTATTTATTTATTTATTTGTTTTGCTGTCTTGAGTGTTCTAGTTAATATCAGCGTTGCTCAAGACCATAATTTTGAAAAAAAAAAAAGTCTCTCAATCATAAGTCACAAGCATATGAGATTTCATTTTTTCTAAATATAATTTTATTTTGATTTTTCAAAATTTGAGGTGTTAATTGCTAGTATTTAGTTTAATTTGTTTAAATAAATGGAATTACATATCTGAAGTATAATTTTATACATATATTTTCTCTTTCTTCTAATGCACAATATGAGGTGAAATTATAATTTCAAACCCTTTTTATAAACGCATATATGCATTCATTTTTATAAGTAAATTAATCATATTGCGCTACTTTTTTCTATCTCACTTCTGGAGTAAGAATTTAAAATATTGTTTAAGACCATTATGGGGATGTGTTTTAGCAAAGTACACACCTAAAAAAAATAATAAGCTCATTATGTGGCTTTTAAAATAAAATTTGAAGGTGAAAAATATTAAATGGTGCACTTTTATGTTATATATATATATATTAATTGTGGTTTAAAAATTTTCAAAGATAAGTAGTGCCCATTGACTAGGGCCTCTGGTCCTACAAGTTTTTTTTTTCAACTATTAGGGGGGCCGCAATTCAAACTCGGAACCTTCCGCTCCTAATGTGAATATCTTAATTATTGCATCATTTGTTTGAACAATCCCTACCACTATGTTGATTGTCTACTTTTTGTACAAATTACCAACTTTAGCTTTATATTACAGGAGAAATTTACGAGTGAGATTTTTAAAGTTGTAATGCTCTATGTTTTTGGTATTTCAGAATATTTTTTACCAAGTGAAACCAATATTCCAATTATTGAATTAATTAATATTTATTTATTTTTCTTTTAATGGTATAGATATTAGATTGTTTTTCATTATCAAATTAATTAATGAATTGCTTACTTCATTGTATACTGGACATTAATATTTGTACAGTTATTGCCAAAACACGTGTAGATCACGTGAAATGGCTATATATATATATATATATATAAGGAAAGAAAAAAAAGGTGTGATATTACAATATTGTACTTTTTTTTTAAGAAACATTTCAATTTTGTACTAACCAACCATCACCGAAAGAATATATTTTTAATGATCTAATTACGGTGGCAAAATCTGATCATGTCACCCTTAAGAGTTCCATCATGGTTAAAATGTTTTAAATCACTTATAATAATTAATTAGTAAATAAGTTTAAGTTAATTTCTTGTAGGTCGTAATTAATATTAATTCAAATTCAAATATAATAATAATGATGATGATGTCCGGGTCTAGGTATTCACGTGCATATATCAAATTAAATATTCAATATTGTAATAGTTAGAACTCGCTTGACAATAATTATAATTTAGTACTATATATTTTAAACTTGTATCATAGTGTTCTATCACATTTCAAGGATTCATACGCAATTCCGATCTCCCGTCATATGTCTAGCTTGATTATCCTATCGTACCCAATAATCTCTCGCCACGCTTGTGTGTATGAAGGAATAATCCCGTTATACATACAACGAGAAATCATTTCTGACAAACACAAACCAAAGATAATTGTGTGCTTAGAATCCCACAAGACTAAATATAAACATAATATACATTTATACGCTCACATAGAATGAGAGGTACTCTTCTCTCAGAAGTACCTTAACCGAATGGGTACTTATATATATATATATATATATTATTAGTTGGACAAAATATATAAAAATAAATTGATTAAAGAAAGAGCTTTTATTAATATAACCATGTCAAAATAGATACAAGTTTTACAAAGTTCTCTCATGCTTCTTGGCACTGGAACTAGATGAAAACCAGGGGAAGATCAAAACAGGAATGCTGTCGGAGAGAACGTAGGGATGGTTGCTGAAATCGATGCTCTCCTGCATAAGCCAAAATGGGGGAAAAAATAAAAAATGAGAAGAAAATGTCAATTTGAAACATAAATAATAATAATAATAATAATAATAGTAATTAACGTAACAATAACAGTGTAAAATATGATTCAAGCACCAGACATCTATTATTGTAATGACATGTGATTTGACGTAATATTGGCCACTAATATGAAAATACCACCACCCTACAAATAACATTAATAATTAGTATTATACACACTGTGTGTTGTTTGTGTGACCTTTGGTGTTTGATCAAGATCAATAATAATAATGTAATCAGATAGAAAATGAAAATTAACATTTGAAAATTTCCAATGTTGTAGCTACTAGACAGTGGGCTCTCTACTAAGTTCCTAACATTTTCTGGCTAACTAACAAACATAACTAATGTTTCACATAGTAGAAATATTTTCAAGAATAAACCATTTTAAACTCTCGTACGTAACAAGGTTCACAAACCTAATTAGTTTGATCCTAAAACAAACTTTTGAGACATCCAAAGTCTTTTGAAAATTTAACAGATAATGTTAAATATTCACCACATCTTGTATCTATTGAGATGAATGGCCGTGAACACGAGATATTGTAGATGCATAGTTTTATTCAAATTCAATATATTCCAAGGTTACTGAACTTACAAGTTCCCTCTATTTCGGTGAACTCGTGACATGACTCCGTTTGACGACTAATTATAAACAGAATCGATTATAATTAGTTATAAACGGACGGTTTAGGTTACCTTGAATCGTCGAGATGTGAAGGGGCCTGGTCTCTGTGTGTGAAAGACCCAACTTTCCTCTTGAGATTTCGACTGAAGCCCACAGATGCCGGCTGCCGGGGTTGATCGTTCCTTTCCGCAACCGGAACCGGAACACTGTGTTCTGATATTGACGATAAAGACGGACTCCAGTCGCTTCCGCCACCAACAGACCTCATTCCCCGCTTTCGCCCGACACGGCGGCGCGTTCTGGATCCCACCAGTGACCTTGATTCCTCCAATGGCTGTTGTGTTACAGACTGATCAGTAGAGGATGAACCATAACACGTAACTAATTCTAACAGAAATTTCATAGTCACGAGAGAGAGAGAGAGAGAGAGAGAGTATTTTTCTTTGCTTCCGAGTGGTGGTTGTGGTTCCGGGGCAGGGTGTTTATATAGAAAAATAATGGCGCTTCTCAACAAGACGGGGGAAAATTTTAGCTATACTAATTGAGCAAAACAGATAAAAGCTTAATAAAACATTACATATATCATTTTTAAATGAGTAATTACTAGACATGTTTTCTTAATATAAGTAAGTGACGTGATATAGTTGACTATAGTTAGTTATCGATTTATATGCAAGTCTTGGGTTTGAAGGTTTACAAACAACCAATATAAAATAATCAATTAAGAGCATCCACATTGGTTGTATTAAACTATGTTGTTAGTGAAGTTTTTAATTAACAAATGAAAAAAATAGTTACATTGGTGGTGCTAAAGAAGTTATTAGAAGAATGATATTTGGTTAGTTGTTAACTTTTTTGCTAATTTTAACAACAATTTTGGCATTTTGTTAGAATTTAATACTTTTGAAAAATTCTTTTTTTATCTATTTAATAAATTTTGAGCAATTACTTTTGACAAGAATGAGACCACTAAGATTTGAGTGGATTTTAATGATTTTGTCTAACACATTCAATGCGATACATCAATTAATAGTTGTTAAATTTAACTTTCATATGTGATATTTAACAATTTAAAATGTAGTTTTAATTATATAGATAACTAAATTTAAGAACACCAATATGAATGCTCTAAGCATGTCGTTTATTTATATTTATGTTAAACGAATATGTCTCTCTGAAATTATTCTTTTTAAATCAATGGTAATTATATAGTTGATAACATGTCCATTTTTTTCCTTTAAATGTCTAATTTGTCAAACTTTTTATACACTTTTTGTCCAAATAATTAGATTAATTCTAGAGGGACATGAATAAGTGATGTAAATAAATAACCGTTCGTGTGACACAATTCCATTGCACATTGATACATTTTCATCATGAAATGAAATTGTACTATATCTATAATTTTACTTACTTACGTCACAATTTCATGCTTCGTAGAATTTTTGAAATAATTATTATTCATGCAAGGTTTTGCCGATAATGTTGAAATGAGCCTATTTCAAAAACTTATCGAAAATTTTGTTAAAAAGCTTCTTATCCATGTGGTATTTGTGAATACATATTATGTGTATTTAAAATACATATGACTTGAATTTGAAATAAGCCTTATGTACATCTATATACGTAGCATTGGTAAGAAGTTTTTAAACAAAATTTACAGTAAGTTTTTGAAAATTTGCCATTGAATTATAGTTTCATCATTTATGACAGGCATGCCCCTTACTTCATGATGGACAGTTGAGAGGGGTAACATTAATATCCACATAAAATCTGATGACTATGGAATCTTCCGCATCACAAGTTGTCGTGGACTACATGTTTTGTGCATGTTTGTTGCTCCATCACTGTTAGTAGATTTCAGGTATTAAATATCTACAGGCACAAAATAGTGATAACATTAATAGTTGATATGAGTACATTATAACACTATAAAATTAAATTAGCGGTTGTTATTATATCATATTATTTTTTTGATGTTGTAATAATACCAGACATTTGGTGTTTGATTAAATTCACCATTCCTCTTGTAAAAATAGCTCACTATTGTTTTTATCAGTTCTAAATTAAAGTTCACCTTATTTTTATAGTTCACATTCTTATTGACAAAATAGAATTATTAAAGTGAGTGAGTAAATGAAATGATATATTGGGAATTGTCAAGATTCATGTGATGATGTGATCTAATGACATCTTAGTTGCTACTCAAACCCTTCGTCAAGGGTTTGATTCCCACCCCTACACTCTCTTTATAATATTAAAAAAAAAACAATATTAGTAATTGAATGTCAAGACCCAGGTGGTCTAATGACATCCAATTGAACTCCTCACGCCATTAATTAAATGTTCGACCCTCCTCTCCTATAATATTTTCTGTAATACTTAAAAGAATTAGAACTTTCTCCTCCGGACGAAAGGAATATAGTAAATTTTTGTCAGAGTGACTTTGAATTGTAATGATATAAATACGTACAGTAAACTATATTGTAAAAATGATATATATAGGGAGGACTAGGACTTGTTATCAGCATACTAACGTATAAATTGATCTATAATAGTACAGTGCATTCACTTTACAATTCAACGTATCACGGTTTTTTTGAAACAATGGCCTTGGTTTTTTGTTAAAAAAACATAAATAAATAAAATAGAGAGGATATTGTAGTTTTATTAGATGGCATGTGGTGTGTCTGTACCGTGTGCCTGCGTTATGTTTATGTCAAAAAAACAAAAATTAAGAGAGAGGATGGTATATGTCATATGAAAAAAATTCACGTGATATATATTCATGCACTCATATAAAATGAGAAACTTCATAACAGCATCTCTAGAAAGTAAAATAATCGGATTGGTCAAATAAAAATTTTTAAGAGTGATAACACGATAATAAATAGCTAGAGTTAGCATTTTTGATAAATTATCTAAATCTAGATGAAGTTGTAGACTGTTGTCAGGAGTGGGGAAAAAAGGCTCAATCGAGCCGCACCAGTAAACTGACGGAACCGACGTTTGGTTCGGTTTAAAAAACTAGCCGGTTCACTTGAACCGACCGATTTTTGAAGAAAAAAAAAAAAAAAAACAATTTTTGAGGCGGTTTAACCACCTAAACCAGCGAAGCTAATCAAACCGGCTCGGTTTCGGTTGTCCTGTTTATAAACAGATAGTGGCCGGTTCAATTCCAGTTCCAAACCGAACTGAACCACGAAACCGAATGCACAGCCTTAAATGTTGTTTAGTTTTGCCACGTGAAAAGGCTGCTATTAACCGTGAGTGAAGATTTTTTTTCTGATTTTTTTTCCCTCCCTTGATTTCTTTGTTTTTTGTTTTGTTTTGTTTTGCGTCCCCCCTCCCCCGCGTTAAATATACAAAGGGAGATAGCGGAGGGGCATATGTAATACGAACTTAGGACTTCTTACTCAAAATATGATAACTTAACCACTACAACACTTATTCAAAAATATATTTTTTAAAATAACGCATTTTCTCCTTCCGTGGCTTAAAAAATAAGAAATAAAAAATATCCACGTTAGACTTATGAATTCCTTTAATTGTTCCGTGGATTTTATCAAATGCATAAAGGGGGAAAATATATCCTATAGTTGAGTCAATAAGAGGTTTAATCCAAATCATATAGAATAATGTAATGTAGTACTAGTGGTACTAACTACCAGTTTAAGTAGTAACTAATGTGATATAAAATGACATAAGTGAAATTATATATATGAATACAAAGCTCATTTGGTTCAACTTATCATTTAATGTCACTTTGATATGGTGTAAGCACTAACAATGCTATAGATAGTATTACTCAATCATATAATATAAATTTTAGAAAATGGGGTGATAGAATATAAAATGAGGGTCAGAGGGGGCAACAACTATATACAACTAGACCCCTCAATATTGTCGTAGAAGATGGACAAAATTACTCGTATATTCATTCTATAATTAGTAAAAGTAATACAGCTAGGGTCTACAAAATCCTCCAAGCCAACTTATAAATTGATACGCGTGGCAAGTGGCAACCAAAGGCAGCTATCAAATAAACATTAATTATCAAAAATTTTCTAATACTTTAGGATGTGACGACACCTCATAAAGTACCATAAAACCATTGTAAACATTATTCCCATTTTGGAATACTGATACAGGTACAAGCAAAATCAAATCTCTAAGATAAATATACCTTCTTGTTGTATAGGTTGAACTCAAGAATGTTCAAGTACTAGACTAGACAATCAATCAGTAATATACACCCTCCTCATATCATACCATTAATTATGGTAACATTAAATATTTTCAATATTACGCTCCCTTCTAGAAAAAGCTAGCCCCATTCAAGAAAACCACCACTCGAAAATGCGTCATACCTACACGAGATTGTAACTGGCCCCATTGAAAACGCCAAATCCTGCCAAGAGAAGAACCCGAAATTAAATTGTCCTCATCTCAACCTCCAGCAAATAGACACAATGTAATAATTACAATACAAAACTGTCTCCCTCTCGCCATAAATAAAATGAAATGACAAAAATGGCTCGAAATATCAAGTGTGTAGTTACTTTCAAAGTCATTAATAGCAGGAGTGAGTCGAGAGGAGATCGGAAGAGCAAGGCAAATGCTCCATAGCCATTGGTCATTTCGTGTGAAAAATGGTCCCAAAAGAGCCACATGTTCCCCAAATCGGTGGGATATTGCATCTTATTACAATTCAAGAAATGGATATTTCGAAATTTGGATACATGTGGTGCACACACAATCGAATGAAAGATTCGTCGGACAATGGATTTTTTGCGATGAAGTGATAGGAGTGGCTGATGTCAATCATGTTCAAACATCCTCTACAATGCATATAGACGAAGAGTTTTGCATCAAATTACTGTTCCAATTATACAACTTCAACTAAATTACCTTTGCAAATGGAAGGGTGTTTTTGGTGGGTTTTTGCTATTTTTGTTAAATGGCGGTTAGCAATTAATCCATTTTAAATTTAAATGAAAATGGAATAAGTTTCGTGGGGTTGTATAATACAGTCCAACACTTACACCAACAATTTAGTTAGTGTCTAATGTATTGGAAGATAATGACCTCATTCCTCCACCAATGTGTCTAATAGACACTTGCCACATAATATATTTGTTGGAATATGAAAATTAATTTTTAGTAAAAAAGCTTGAAAGGTTTTGAGAAGGGAACAATGGAAATAGTAGTGGAAGAGGAGAAAGTATTACAAAGGAACTCTTTTATTTCTTTTACTTTTTCACTTCACTCACACAAATCAAATTGGAATACAGCACCGCTATTTATATTAGTGGCACCTCCTTAACCAATGACTAGGATTTTGCCGCCATTCTCTTAATCTAACGGCCAATATTCATCCTCTAGAATTCTCTACACAAATATCTTGGATATTTATCCATTAAGAAACTATTTAGAAATATCTCTTAAAAATATCTATCAAAACTTATCTAAAAGAGCTTTCAAGTTAATGGGCCTATTGGGCTTATTCTAGAAAATTCTTTTTACTGAACTTTTAGGCCCAAGTTTTTGTTTTGGTCCAAATCAAGTTTACTTCCAACACCCCCCCCTTTAAACTTGATTTGTCATTCCAAGTAGGCTTCTTAGCTTCATAAAATCTCCATATTTGAGTGGTTTGGTGCTCTTCCGATCTGCTACTTGATCTTGGGACTTCACATACTCCAGTTATATTTCTTTTCTTCCAACTCATTCTCATATATAGTGGTAGCGCGTGTCTGTGTGTTTGCTTCTATTGTGAAACACTGGATTTTTCGCCAGTGCCATAGTAGATTTATTGTCGACACAAATCTGCGTGGGCACTTCTTTTGACATGCCCAACTCCTTTAGTAAGTTTCAAAGCCAGATTGCATGGCACACGCAAGATGTAGCAGCAACATATTCAGCCTCACATGTGGAAAGAGTGACAATTGGCTGTTTATTTGACATCCACGTGAAGGCGGTGTCTCCCATGAAAAACACAAAACCAGTTGTGCTTTTTCGATCATCAACATCTCCAGCCCAATCGCTATTAGAATAGCCAACGAGCATATAATCATTAGACTGAGAATAGAACAAGCCAAAATTGATAGTACCTTTGATGTAGCGAAGTATTCTCTTTCCTGCC
Source organism: Nyctanthes arbor-tristis (assembly GCA_963692815.1). Lineage (NCBI taxonomy): Eukaryota > Viridiplantae > Streptophyta > Magnoliopsida > Lamiales > Oleaceae > Nyctanthes > Nyctanthes arbor-tristis. The sequence continues at coordinate 17,441 of CAVNYN010212904.1, forward strand.
TTTAGATGAGTAATCGTTGGAGTCTCTATGTAACGGCTAACTAGCCCAACTGCATAGTGAATATCTGGCCTCGTGCAGGTCAAGTAGCGTAAACTTCCAACTAAACTCTTAAAGAGAGTTAGGTATGGTAGATCCAAAAATATAGATCGCTTCTTCCATATACTCTTCTGCGGAGGTTTTGAAGTTTTACCATACACAATATTAATATTTTTAACCCTCTCATAAACCTCTTTTCCCGTTAATGGCAAACGAGTAACTTGAGTCTCGGTTCTCCCATTAAAAGCTTTTTTCTTCTTCCGATATGGGTGGTCAGACGGAAGAAAGGTCCGATGACTCATAAACACATTTTTCTTGCAGTTAGTCAACCAAAGATCAATCGTTGCATCTTTATAGACGGGGCATGCCTTAGATCCTTTGGTAGTATAACCTGACAAGTTACCGTATGCTGGAGATTCGTTTATGGTACAAAAAATCATTGCACGTAGTGTGAAATGTGATCGGCTATGTGAATCGAACACAAACACACCTTCATTCCACAACAACTTCAAATCATCAATGAGTGGCGCGAGGTACACATCTATATTATTTCCCAGCTGTTTAGGCCCCGAAATCAACAATGACAACATTATGTACTTCCGCTTCATACACAACCAAGGAGGAAGATTGTACTAAAAGAACCGGCCAAGTGCTATGTCGACTGCTCATATTACCATGCGGGTTCATTCCATCTGTACATAGTCCAAGTCTAAGATTCTTATCTTCGCCACCAAATTCAAAAAATATCCTGTTTATATTCCTCCACTGCGGAGAATTGGCTGGGTGTTGAGTTTTCCATCTTCTTTCCTCCCATTAGCATGCCATCACATTTTCTTTACATCATTTGCATTCGCAAATAAACGTTTGAATCTAGGTATTATTGGCAGGTACCATAACACCTTTGCCGGAGGCCTTTCTTGTCAATACGTTTATTGTGGTTGCCCTTTCTCTTATACCTCGACGCCCTACACTTTGGGCACACATGCAAGTCATCGTACTCTTGCCGGTACAAGACACAATCGTTTGGACATGCGTGTATCCGCTCTATCTCCATTCCCAACGGACACAACAATTTCTTTGCCTTGTAGGTCGAGCTAGGAAGCTCATTATCATCGGGAAGTATGTCTTTTAGAAGTTCCAACCCTGTAAAACTCTTGTCACTCTATCCATTCTTTGCTTTCAAATTATATAATTTAAACACGACAGACAACTTTGTAAACTTATTACATTCAGGAAACAATGGCTTTTTGAAATCGAGGAACAAGCCGTCAAAAATGTGTAGAGTCTCAGTGAAATCATCTTCTATATCATGCATCATTTCATCAGTCCAGTCATTCTGGACATCATCATTATCTTCTCTTACCAGATTAATTTCATCAGTACTTTTCTTTGCCGTATTTCCCCTTGAACATTCTCATTGACACCAGTGCTGGCCGTAGGAAGTAAATCCTCACCATGTCAAAACCACCGCGTATAACCTTCGTTAAAACCACTTCTAATCAAATGGTGTTTCACTTCCATATAACTACGATATTTTGCAGATTCTTACAATCGCGGCAGGGACATACTATCAGTTCTTCCCGTTTCCTTTTTCTATTATTCTCTACAAATTTTATAAACTCTTCAACCCATTCCAAATATTCTAGTGTGGTACGTCTCCCATACATTCAACTCCAATCCATATATCTCACAATTGACCTATGTAAAGATATTCAAAAAATGAATAACTTCTATTTAGCTGGTTATTTTTTTTTCACTTATTGAATGCGCTGATACGTTATTTGATTTTCTTAATTTATTTGGTCAATAATGCTTATTAATTATATATTTATTCTCATAGTAATAATATTAATCGATGTATAAATATCTTTCCATAAGCCTCCAATCTCAAATTTCATAAATATCTAGCTAAATCATATATACCTAACACAATATATATATATATATATATCATATGTACCCATAACAAAGTGTGCACATATATATAGCAAAAATATATATACATATATATATATATATCAATACAAAAATATATATATTTAACAAAAAATCATAATTTAACAAATTAACAAAAAAATTACATATAACAAAAAATCATAATTTAACAAATTAACAAAAAAATCACATATAACAAAAAATATATTTAACAAGAAATCATAATTTAACAAATTAACAAAAAAATCACATAAAAAATATATTTAACAAAAAAATCATAATTTAAAAAATTAATAAAAAAATCACATATAACTAAAAATATATTTAACAATTAACATATACACATATATACCCATATTTATTAATTTTAACAAAAACCTTACAATTCATAATTTCTACATAAAAAATAAATATATCTTTTACACAATAATCATATAACAAATTAAAATATTAAAAAATTCCAATATATCTTTCACACAATAATCATATTACAATATATAACAAAAAATTCCACAACTTTAACAAATTAAAAAATAATCACATATAAAAATGTATACATATATACACATCTCAACCAAATTTCAAAAACCCTTAATATCATAACTTCTAGCTAAATTCAAAATCCTAAATCCAAACTAAATCCAAAATCTTAAATCCAAACTAATTAAATCCAAAATTCTAAATCCAAATTAAATTTTTATACCTTTGAAACTACTTTGAAAATTAAAAAATTCCAATATATCTTTCACACAATAATCATATTACAATATATAACAAAAAATTCCACAACTTTAACAAATTAAAAAATAATCATATATATATATAAATGTATACATATATACACATCTCAACCAAATTTCACAAAAACCCTTAATATCATAATTTCTAGCTAAATTCAAAATTCGAAATCCAAACTAAATCCAAAATCGTAAGTCCAAACTAATTAAATCTAAAATTCTAGATCCAAATTAAATTTTTATACTTTTGAAACTACTTTGAAAATCGGGAGAAAAAAAGGCAGTGTCTGAGCACTTTGCTCGTCGTCCTCCTGCCGTCTGCCCCACCGTCCGCCGCCTCCAAACGATTTTTGCTTTAAACTACAAAGAAATCAGTGGAGACATGAATCATAAGACCTAAAAGTACAAAGAAGACGAAAAATCGAGTGCCATTACCAATAAGTCAGCCCGCCACCCACTGCGCCATACCGCAGCTGCTGCTCGCCGGAAAAGTTCGAGAACTAGGGAATTTGGGGGGTCGATATGGGGAGAAATGATTTTCTCAATGTGATTCAACACTAAAACGAGCTCAAGTTACTCTTCAAATGGTTTTTTTTGTGCGTGAAATTTGGTTGAAATTAGATTTGTGCAGAAGCGGGCGTTCAAAACGTAACTGCAGAATGTTTCAAAAGGGGATCTGTGGCTTTTGTAAGGAAATGGGCGTTGTCCCTTAATGGGACCAATGCCTTTGTTGTTTTTAGTCGTCGGTCTAAGTAAGGGACCGACGCCTAAGCGAATTATGGGGTCGGTTGCCATATGGCAACCGACGCTCATAGTTCAAGCGCCTTTTGGGCGTCGATTCTTAGTAAAGGACCGACGCCTATTTTTAAGCATTAATTTCAACTTTGCTACTGCGTTTTGTTTACGCGTCCCTTCTTCTAAAAACAGACGCGTATTTCCAATTTTTTTGTGCATTTCTATAGCAGTGTTTGCTGTATCATATTTGGATAGCTTGACTCCACACTCCATGGGCGTATTTACTGGATTGCAATCACCCATCTTGAATTTCTCGAGGATATCCTTTGCATATCCTTCTTGTGAGATGAAAATCTCATCTTCCTTTTGCTTAACTTCAATGCCAAGATAGTATGCCATTAGCCCAATATTTGTCATCTCAAACTCTTTCTTCATTACCTTTTTGAAGTTAGAAAACATGCTTTGATTGCTTCTAGTGAAGACTAAGTCATCCACATAGAGGCATACGATCAAGACGTCTCCATCTTGGATCTTGATATATAGAGCATGTTCATAGGGACACTTAATGAAACCATTCTCTTGAAAGTACCTATCGATTCGACAGTTCCATGATCTTGGTGCTTGCTTTAGCCCATAGAGCTTTCTTCAACTTTAGGACTTTGTCTTCATGTCCTTTCACAATGTACCCCGGAAGTTGTTCTATGTAGACCTCTTCTTCAAGTACTCTATTGAGAAAAACGGACTTCACATCCACTTGAAAAATCTTCCATCTATTTTGCACTGCCAAAGAAATAATTAGTCTAATAGTTTCTAAACGAGCAACTAGAGTAAATACCTCATCATAGTCGATGCCGGCCCTTTGACTATAGCCTTTTGCTACAAGTCTTGCCTTGTATCACTCAACATCTCCACTGGCATTCTTCTTTGCCTGGTAAACCCACTTGACTCCAATGGGCTTGTGTCCTTTTGGAAGTGAGGTAATTTCCCATGCGTCATTCTTTTCAGTGGCCCTGATTTCTTCATCCATCGCACTTTTCCATTTCTTATCTTGTACAGCTTCCTCAAAGTTCAATAGTTCACAGTCTACAAAGAGACAAAAAAGGTGAGATTAACAAGCCTCTCAGTATCTCCATATATATCCTGCAAGCTTCTTGTGCGTTCTTCATTTCTTTCACTCAAGAAAGATGGTGGAGAATTTCTATCCTCAGATATTGTTGGTGAAGCCGGTGGCGTGCTGGACTCTTTAGCTTCTCGCTCTATTGTTGGCTGCTTCTCATGCTCTTCTTCAAAGTGGGGAGAGAAATTATAGTTTTCTTCTAGAGTATTCCAATCCCAGTTGCTCTCTCATCGAACTCCACATCTTGACTGATGATTACTTTCCCATTTCTTGGACTGTAAAGCTTATAGCCCTTTGATCTTGTATCATTGCCAACAAAAATGAGCTTATCACTTTTATCATCAAGTTTTCTTCTTTTCTCGTCTGGTACATGGGCATTAGCAATGCTCCCAAAGACTAGTAAGTGGAAAATTCCAAGCTTCCTTCCACTCCAAGTTTCTTGGGGTATCTTTCCCCATACACTCCTTGTTGGAGATCGGTTGGATAAATAAACTGCACATACAACAGCTTCTGCCCAAAATTTTTTTGGCATTTTCTTACTCTTGAGCATGCTTCGTGCCATATTGAGAATAGTTCTATTCTTTCTTTCTGCCATGCCATTCTATTGGGAGGATCTTGGAACTGTTAAAGGATGTCGAATTCCATTTTCTCCACAGAACTTCAAGAACTCCTTAGAAGTAAATTCTCCTCCTTGATTAGTCCTTAATGCTTTAATGGGACATCCACTTTCTTTTTCTACTGCAGCTTTAAACTTCTTGAAGGCTTCAAAAACTTCTAATTTTTCCTTCAAGAAATACACCATGTTTTTCTTGAAAAATCATCTACAAATAGAAGGAAATAATTGCTCTTACCGAAAGAACTTAGCTTAATTGGACCACAGACATCTACGTGTATGAGCTCAAGCGGCTTCTGGGCTCTTGAGTTAGCCTTTTTTGGAAAGCTTTTCCGAAACTGCTTTCCATACAAGCATCCTTCACAAAGCTGATTAGGATGGTTAATATGCGGTAATCCCTTCACCATATTTTTCTTGAATAATAGCTCAAGTCCTCCAAAATTAAGGTGCCCGAACCGGAGACGCCAAAGCCATGATGCATCTTTATAGCAAGTTTTAAGACATTTTACAACATCATTCTGGATGTTTAGAGGAAATAATCTATTCTTTGACATTCTCACATTGGTTATTAATTTTCCTTTGTCATTTATTATAAAAAGGCAATAATCTTTTGAATAAATATTATAGTCTTTCTCTAAGAGCTAACCCAAGCTTATGATGTTGCTTTTCATGTCGGGCACATAATAAACGCTAGAAATCATGCAATGACTTTCATCCTTAGCACGGATAAGAATGTTATCTTTTCCTTGTACTGGTACTTTCGATTCATCCACAAAAGAAACATTGCCACTCACATTTTCATTGAGCTCTGTAAACATACCTTTTCTTCCACACATATGGTTGTCTGCTCCTGTGTCAAGATACCATGTGGTTTCTTGACTTTCATCATCAACCTTGTGTGCTAGTAGTAGTGGCATGTCATCTTCTTTTGTTTCTGCATAGTTAGTCCTCTCCTCAACTCTATTATTTTTAATCCTGCACTCTTAAGCATAATGCCTAAACTTTTCACAGTTAAAACATTGGACTTGAGATTTATCGTACCTTGAGTTTGATTGTCCCCTTCCACGTCCTCTTGTTGAGGTTTCTCTTTTCTCATTATTATTATTGTTGAAGCTCCATCCTAGGCCACCATTGTGGTTACCACCTCGTCCTCTACTTCGACCTCGACCTCGACCTCGGCCGCGTTGACTTCTATTGTTGCCTTGGCTTTCTTCTTTCTCCTTTATCCTCCTCTTGAAAAGTTGCTCGGTGATCCTTTTTCTTCTTATGCTTTTCTTCATAGCCTTGTAATGATCCTTGGAGTTGCTCAATCGTCATATCCTCCAAGTCTTTTGTTTCTTCGAGTGTCACAATAATATGCTCAAACTTGAGATCCAAAGACCAGAGTATCTTTTCCATAATTCTCACTTCTTCTAATTTCTCACCGTTTCTTTTTAATTGATTTGAAACAGCCAAGACTCTTGAAAAGTAATCAGAGATAGACTCGAATTCTTTCATATGTAATGCCTCAAATTCACCTCTTAGAGTTTGAAGACGTACCTTCTTTACTTTCTCTTCTCCTTTATAGCAAATTTGGAACTTCTCCCATGCTTCCTTGACAGATTTTGCATTGGAAATCTTCTCGAACCCATCATCATCCAATGCTTGATAGATGAGGAAGAGAGCTTTCTTGTCTCTCTTTCTTGAATCCTTTAAACTATCCCTTTGTTTTTGGGAAAGTGATGCCTCATCTTGTGGCTCATTGTAGCCTTTCTCCACAATCTCCCAAACATCATGTGCTCCAAGTAAAGCCTTTCATCTTGATGCTTCAATTATCATAGTTGCTTCCCTTTAGTGATGGAACTTGAAAGAATGCCATACCACCCATAGCCATGGCTTTTTAACAACTCTATCTTGAATCGGGTTCTGATACCATTTTGTTGGAATATGGAAATTAATATTTAGTAAGAAGTCTTGAAAGGTTTTGAGAAGGGAAGAACAGAAATGGTAGTGGAAGAGGAAAAAGTATTACAAAGGAACTCTTTTCTTTCTTTCACTTTTTCACTTCACTCACACACACCAAATTGGAATACAATACCCCTATTTATACTAGTGGCACCTCCTTAACCAATGGCTAGGATTTTGCTGCCATTCTCTTAATCTAACTGCCAATATTCATCATGTAGAATTCTCTACACAAATATCTTAGATATTTATCCATTACAAATGTCTAGAAACTATCTAGAAATATCTCTTAAAATATCTCCCAAAACTTATCTAAAAGAGCTTTCTAGTTAATGGGCCTATTGGGCTTATTTTAGAAAATTCTTTTTACTGGACTTTTAGGCCCCAGATTTTGTTTTAGCCCAAATCAAGTTTACTTCCAACAATATTAGACTTCATAAATGGTGTTCAATGGATGCTATAGAAAAATTGAAATTGTTATATCAAGGGTTCTTTATATAAAAAGTACTAGAACACAACATGCTAGACATTTATGGAATCCTAATGCATAATATTTGTAAAAATGGAATACCTAATTTGAATAATACCCCTCATTTAAAAATCAATAAAACTGTTATAAACTAGAAAGAAAATAAAGGAGAGATAGAGAAAAAATTGGAGAGAAAACTCGTGAATTTTATATTATTATTAGACCCAGAGCCACATATTTATAGGCACAAATCTAGAGTTTCAAGGGTACAATAGTTATTCACTAAATACAATAATTATTTACAGCACTCCCTCTTGAATGACTATTCGATAGAACAATTGTCTCATCAAAAACTTCGTTTGGGAAAAACCCACCGGGAAAAATCTACCATACTAAGGAGAAAAAAATACAATTAGTTCTGATCAATTCTGGAGTGTCCAAGTGCTGCTTCATTAAAACATTGCCAGAAAAACCTAGTGGGACAAAAACTATTCGAAGGAAAAAGAGTTCAGCTGCTCCCCTTGATTTCAACCGACAATGGTTCTTGTGTTTAACTTTCCATATCTCTCCAATATCTCTAATACTTTGAAATATATTTTGCTTCAGGCAGAGTATCAACTCTTCAGGAGTTTTATATAGATGGTCATTATCATATATGTTACAAACATTTACTACACAAAGAATATGTCTCATTAAAACTTTACAAGAAAAAAAACCCAGTGGGAAAAAATCCAAGTGAAGAAAAAATAGTATATTATTCTTTAGATACGTCATCGATGTTGATTTGTTAAAAACCTTACTAGAAAAAACCATTAGGACAAAATTTTAGTCAAGGAAAAAAGTATACAACGCGTATCACCCTCATATTAACTGGTAATGTATATAAGAACTTTAAGTTCTTTTTATGCTTCATTCAAACATGACAAATCTAATGGCATATTTTCATATATTGCCAGTCAAATAAAACTTCAGGTTTCAACATTACATATTTAATGCTCTTTTAGCATAACTATCAATTATCATATTATTGACACTATAACAATTTGCAGAATTGTCATTTTATCTTGGCTAGTATTCAATGTCAACAATTTTGATGAAATTGATTCATCATCCTCGCTATTTATTGAGCTCATGAACATGTGTAGTCGACTATTATTTCTTGTCGATTCTATCTGGTCTCAATAGAGACATAACTTATCGAAATCTCTTTTTTTCAATAATTTTAAGTACCTGAGCTTCTATAGGCACTTTTTAATTAGTTATGTTTGTATACTCTTCTAGAATATATGCCTCAATAAGACCATAACAAGTATCTGCTTTATATTCCTTTCATGGATGTTTATTTTAGAATTGACCACGTCATGCTTCAGGCATGCTATTAATATTCGAAATCTTCTTATAGGATTTTATATCAATCGAAAATGGAGTATATAATATAGTATATCTATTGCTAACTATGTAATCAGTAACATGAAATGCATACTATTGCAAATTTCAAGTTTGCATTATATATGCGAGGATTACAATTACGCATTTCCTATAATTTTTACCAACTATCAATTCCTCCCTTAATACTAAGAAAACTATTTAATTTAAGAAACAGTCAAAAAAATATGATAAGGCATATCATCCTTCATGGATGAAATATACAAGTAAAGATTCAAATCCATCCTATATTTTCAGCATTACAATAATATCCATCTTAGTACATATGGTGGAGCGACTATACATATCGCATTTATCAACTTTAGATAAAGGCTTCTCATTGTAAGCCAAATATAAGGGTTGTCATATACTCTATTGGCATGTTACATAAGAATTGCTGCAAGTGAAAAATCAATATCACTTAAACACAAATGATTTTTTCTCAATTTAGTGTAGCAAATAAACTGAGGCATATAATATTATTTTGCTAACCATCAGCAATCAATACATGAATAATTAACGACTTTTGGGATAAAGTTCACTAACAAGATACATATCTTTTACAATATGTAGAACTTTTGCTCATAATCAATCAACTGAGCAAATATTCTTTCAAACTTCTGCTTACGAGTTTGACATGTGACCTCTAGTGGATCCAAATTCATAAATAACCTAGAAGGTTACATGGAGGGTGAGGGGGCCCACACAGTTCACCCTAGATATTTTTCAGATATATTTGAAACTCAGTTCCAAATAGCTAATTATTATTAATTAACTGAGAACTCACAGCATACGAGAATTCATTTAAATGGAAGAATCTTCTATTCTTTAGATGATTCTAGATAGTTCTTATTATCAACGAACCGAGATGGTCTAACCATTTTCATACTATTGAACTTCTGATCCAATATAACAAGTAATGTATTTGAAAAATACTACAAAAACTTTTTAAGCAAGAAACATTAGATTCTCAACCCAAGACATGCCTCATAGGAGAATGCTGATGATAGATGATTATTTTATATGAACCATCACTATAATCTATAACATGGCATGATCCTAAATAGAAGTTGGGAGTTTTGTTTTCATAAACATTGGTCTAACAATTAACTGAACAGTTCTGCTAAACCATTCTGAGTGTGAACATAAGCAACTAAATGTTCAATCTCAATTTCAATTTCTATGCAATAATCGTTGAATGCTTGAGATCAAAACTCACTAGCATTATCAAGATGAATTTTTTTAATTGAGGAATTGAGCCTTTTAATTTTATTCTGTGAGCAAGTAGCAGTCTAGCAAACACTGCATTTTTAGTAGAAAGCAAGCGAACATAGGTAGTACAAGTATCAACCAATACCAAAAATTGATAAATATTCCACATAATAGGTATATATCTGTCCATATATATCTCCATGAATTCTTTCCAAGAAAATTAGAGACTCAATATTAACCTTCATACTATAAGGTTTGATGACTAACTTGCCTTACTCACAAGTAGCATATGGGCACCTATTTGATAAAAGAATCTTCTAGTTCTTTAGATTGTTCCCATATGAATTATCTACTGCATCATAATTGTCATATATACCAAAAAATATCATGTCAATGTATAAAGTTCTTTTGGTCAACAAACTTTAGGTTTGTGACGTGGTTTGTCTCAATTGCCTTTATGTATGAATAGTACATTTTAAATGATAGTGTTGAGAATTTTTCCTCTATCTGCTTTCGGTCATATTCAAAGGAATTTATTCAAAAATATCATTGTCTTTTTGCGCTATCTCAATGTAATATCCATTGGATATCTTTAAAAATCAGCAAATTTCTGTTAAATTATGCAATTTAGTATTACTTGTCAAAATAATACAAGTTCTTCTGGAGTTTTTAATGATGTTTGTTGCACTTGATATTGTCTTAACATTATTTTCAGCTAATGTTAATTTCATAAAGTGCATTTTGTCTAAAAGAATGATATATATAATTGCACTAAAAAATCAGGATACTAATACTCCCTTTTAGGTCAGCAAAGTAGTCAGAAACCTCAAAGTGAGACACAATAACTGGACCATCATAACGAAGAAAATTAGTTTCCACTTGCCATTTTCCTTTGATATACTTGTAGTAGAGAACCATGAAATATTTTGCAGTATGACATGTACGCGCTCAATGTTCTTTCATGCCACATCTAAAAAATATTTTGTACATTTAAAGAATATTCTTTATACTTGTTTTTAAATGAGCTATCATTATTAAATGAGATATGCATCTTATTGGTGAGACTTTGTTTATGAGTTTTTCCACATCTTCACACGTGGTTCACGATGAGATGTTGCATTTGCTTCAAGCAATGCAATAAAACCAATGAGGCGTCACTCATGATTTTTCATATATCATGTAGATCTTTGATGGTAAAGTATTTAACTTTGAGTTAGATATAATAACGGAGGAAACTAAGTGCTTTTGCACAATCCTTAGATGTATTTCCTTTTTTTTTTTGTGTCTTACCCAAGCCATTTGAGATCAGCTGAACTAAAATATCAAGGGCTCATGAAAAATAATTCTTGCCGCTATGTCATGTACAACTAACTAAAATTTGGTGATATTGGCTATTTGTATAACTTTACAATATATTAAGTTATAAATTCAATGTCAACAGAATATGAATATTTATACTCTCCTTCAAGGAGTATAGTTTCACATATTACCAATATATATAGCCATCAAAACACATGCTACTTCAGGAGGATAATAATCTATACTTTTGGAATTATTTTGTGTTATTGCTACTTCAGGAGCAATAGATCAGTATTTTTTAGGAATATTGAATTACCAAATAAATTAGATCCCTAGATCCAATATAAACTGCTGTTAAGGAGCATGTAATATTCTTCAAAATATTGCAATTAGTTGTGCTACTTCAAGAGCAACAACTTATTTAATATAACTAAAGTAATTAACTAAAAGTAAATAATTCAATAACAATTAACTAATACATATAACGAAAAATAAAAACAAATAATTACTTTATAATAAGTAATATGAAATATTCTTCAAGAATATTTATTTGCCGTGTTTTTCTTCAAGAAAACACAGGTCTAAATTTCATATATTGTTCTCTGCAAAAGCATACTATATTCAATTAGAATATGATGACATCATATTGTGTTCTTCGGGAATCATAATGTATTAATTTTAATAATTTTCAGGACTATTAAGAATTGTAGAATCGTGTTTCTTCAGGAATTACGACAAATCTTATATGGCTTTTCTAAAGTCAATCATATTCTTCTAGAATATTAGATATATTGGTAATTCTTCAAGAACCACAAGAATAATATATGCCAAGACTCTTCAGGAGCCAATTATATTCTTCTAAAATATAGAGCATAAATTGTGATTATTCATCGATCACAAAAGATAATATCTAAATCACAAGAATCTTCAAAATTATTGTTAGATTTTTAAAGGATCGTGTTTCTTTAAGAAATTACGATTAATAATGTGTATATATATAATTATATATATGTCAAGACTTTTCAGGAGCCAATAATATTCTTTAAGAATATAAGACATAATAGTGATTCTTCAGAAAGTATAACGAATTACAAGAATAATATTTAGATTACAATAATCTTCAAGATTATTGATAAAACTTTAAAAATCATGTTTCTTCTGGAAGCAACGATAAATATAAATCGATTAAATGATTTCTAAACATTCAAATAACACAATAATATATACACCATTCATGTACGGATGGAAATTATTAAACAATAATAAGTTAAAAGTATCTTGAATAACAATCCAAATCAAATTGGATTATGTTTTTCTGACAACCTGTGACAGCACCCCCAAAAAAATTTGCTTAGATTTATATAACTCGGTGATCCATTCATAAATCCAAACACATGAATCCAATTGACCAAACAATGATGAATACATTAGAATTTAGTAATGTAATTGAAAGGCTTTGATGAGAATTCTCAAAATAGTGCACTATTAATGGATCACCCATGATAAAAAAAGAAAAGGGGGTAAAAATAAAGGTTAATGAATGAATTCAATCATCATTAATTCGAAAGATTAATGTAGTACATCATGAATTGCAAAATATAGAATCGCGATAGACTATTTTATTTGAAAACCTTTGAAAAAGCTGAAAAAGCAAGCATCGAAGACGACAAGATATCGATTCATGACTTGAATAAGCAAATTACAACTCACGAGTTGTGAAAAATAAATGGTTTTTGGAAAAATTAGATACTCATGCTAATAACGTGCTATAAACTAGAAAGAAAATAGAGGAAAAATAAAGGATGAAGTTGAACCAGAGCCACATATTTATAGCACAAATTTAGGGTTTTAGTGGTACAATGGTTATTCACTAAATACAATAATTATTTACAACAAAAACAATGAAAAATAAAAATAAAATACTGAACGAAATATGTAGAAAAAAAGAATATAATGTACATTAACGGTCATCCTATAATCTAGCGAACAATATAAAATTTGTTTCAGTTACAATTCTTTTTTAATGGAGATTTACAATTAGCTGGGAAATTAGAATCAACACACACCACCATCCCTTAGAACCAGGTTTTGATTTACAATTGCTGAAACAATTAGAATTCTGAATCTCTCCTCTCCATTTTAAACAATTTCCTGTTACCCCTGCTACTAAGAAAAACAGAGACACTGCTAAACAAATTTTTGAAGATTTTCATATCTGAAATTAACAACAACAATGGTGCGTGTTGGAGCTGCGATGGTGTACAACGGATGGTGGAATTCCGGAAATGAATTCATTGACTACAACATGATTGATGATTTGCTGCCTGAAAGTTGTACATTTGATCAACTAAAAGAACTTATTTACAATGAAATCAACAAAGATCCTATTGAGTTATGCTACAGAATCCATCATAATAATGTAAAGTTATCTTGGTTTATTTAATTTGTTTCAAAAGCAACGCTATTTTATTTAATATTAATTTATTTCTGTGTATAAACCACACACAGAAACATCTTAAACTAATCCACACACTAATACATCTTAAACACAGGAGAAAATGGGAGATATATGCGGCCCCACGCCCCACGGACATGCATCAGTAGCACAGAAAATGATGCAACTAATCCACATACTGAAACATCTTAAACACAGGAGAAAATGGGAGATATATGTGCCCCCACGCCCCACCAAGGATGGACCGACGGGTGCTCGGTCCAGGGTCCCCATTGTTTTCAAGAAGCATGCAACTTTTTTTTTTTTTTGGTGGGGTTTCAGCTTGAGTTTCTTGTAAAAAATGGGGGAGGAAGAAGGGGGAAAGAGAAAGCAAGATTTTGGGTGATTTTCTATGGAAACCTCACCTCCTCCCTGCACAACATTGCCCAACACCCAATGTTGAGCAGCCACAAGGTATTCTGAGCTCTGTAAAGGGGGAGGTGAGGTTTATATAGTCGGACCGAGATTTTGGTGGCACAGAACCCAAGAAATTGATTGACATTGTTTCTCTCTTTTTATAATTATTTACCCCCTCTCTTTCACATCAACCATCCACGGCACCAGCCCTCTCTCTCTATTCTCATACTCTAATGCTCGTTTATGTTCTCTTCATCACTATTCTTTTCATGTTCTCTCTAATAGCATATTTTTATAAATTATAATAATTGTTTTATATTTCATAATTTTTACTTCCTACTCTTTTTTTTTTTTTTTGCTGATTAATTTTATGTGTATCATTGTACATAGTTTGCATTTTTTGAGAAACTTTTTGGTGATACATATAATTTTCTAAAGCTGTTGATGAACCTTTTAGCACTTTATGTGAATTTTAGGTATTAATTAAAGATTATATTTTTGATAAGTTTTCGAAATTAATTTATTTGATGAAACTTTTTCTGATATGATGGTTGGAAAGAAAAAAGATTAGAGATTTACCATAAAAACAGTAAAAACAACTTTAGAACTTAACTCAAAAGGTTTATATGTCATAAAGTCAAGAAATTACATTTCCTTGTTGCACTATGAGAAAAAAATTTCGGCGGTGCTACCCCCAACCCCTGAGAAGGTGGAATGACAATCCTAGTATTTCGCTCGGTCCGACAAAAATTTCTGCGTGCGCCCCTGCGCCCCACGCCCCACGTTCATTTTGTTTGTTACTTACCTCCTCATCTAGTATGAGGGTTTTGCGTATAACATATTGATCTCAATATGGTAGCACTGTATTTGTATTACCATGTGTTATACGGTTATACTGATCTCAATATGGTAGCACTGTATTACCATGTGTTATACACCAGAATGGGATAATTCTTGAGTAGGGATAACACATACTAATACCTTTGGCCCAACATATGGTGATCACTCATCCATATCATATGGTGTAGAGGTAAAACACATTCAACATTTAAACTTGCCAAAAAATAAAAAATAAAATTGAAAAAAAAAAGAATAAATTATGCAGGAGAATATATCAGTTTAGCAATAGTATTGTTAATACAATGGTACCAAATAATGCGAGATTAAACTACTGTTGCTGTTAACCATATAGTCAGAAAGTGCTGCATGGATAATAAAGCAAAGGCCATTTTCTGTTACCCTCTGGCTAGCCAATGGTGTATGAATGGTACAGGGGGTAACAGAGTTTGTTACCATCTATTAACACCTGACCAACCTATGTTGTTACCCCCAAGCATATCACCTGCTGTATGATAATTAACAAACAAATAAATTAGAAAATTTTAAAAATGGAAAAAATTCAGAAGCAAATTCTTCAACTATAGCATTTAGAAGATTGCAACAAACCATACCCGGAAAAACACAGTCCACATTTAAACTTGCCAAAAAAAACAATAAAATAGGAAAAAAGGGGGGGGGATAAATTATGCAGGAGAACATATCAGTTTAGCAATGGTATTGTTAATATAATGCTAGCAAATAAACAGAGTAAACTACTATTTCTATTAACCATATAGTCAAAAAGTGCTGCATGGCCCATGGCTAACTAATGGTGCATGAATGGTGTAAGGGGCAACAGATTTTGTTACCATCTACTACCACCTGACTAACCTACTGTATGGTAAAACACATATACACTTATTTAACAAACAAATAAATTAGAAAAATTCTAAAATGGAAAAAACTAGGGAGCAAATGCTTCAACCATAGCATTAGACATTGCAACAAACCATAACCATAGCAGGAAGAATGTTACCAAATCAGTTAATAGGTAAGCTATCGTTCTTATTCGTGACACAGTCTGTGGTAAAAAGATTTTTTTTTTAAAAAAAAAGGATGTATTCATGACACAGTGTTCTGGAAGAGTGCAGCGGTATGGTAACAATAGTTTACCGGTATGGGAAATAATGTCACTACAGAATTCTTATGAAGGGGTGGCAGCTTCTGTTACCATGCAGTAATAAAATAGCATAATTTCCATTGCCATTGAAAAGAATAGCATAATTTCCATTATAAAAAAAAACAAAAAACAAAAAACAAAAACAAAACAAAGACAGAAGAAATTAACTAAGAAAATAACAAAATTTCCATTGCCATTGAAAATAATAGGAGAAAATTTCGTCTACAATCCCAAGCATATGCCATAAAATCTAGACAACTCTAAGCATTTCCATTATCAACGAATGGAATAAACCGTAAGCCTTCAAAGAATCGACATCCAAACATTGTATTCATACCACAAGAATAAAAAAAAAAAAATCCGGCCAGGCGTCAACCAAAGAAATAGCATAAAACTAAAGGTTCCAATCATTAAATTTGTATACCAATCTGGCTTCCCATCATTGGTTCTCATTAAGAAACTTGAATAGTTGAATTGCCATGTTCTTTCTAACATAAAGCACGTCAAACGGATTATCCATCCGTCTAAACTTGTTCTTGAGCAAGTATTCGTTATACTTCATGACAAAAATCCCGCAATCACCACTGAAAAAAAACAGTTAGACATATACAGTCGCAAACAACACGTGGTGCATCATGAAGCAAGCAACAGAAGGCAGAGAAATGAAATAAGACATATAAAGTAGGTTGTGATATATAGCTTGAAAAATTTTAACCCAAAAAAAA
>CAVNYN010212905.1:0-94199 GCA_963692815.1 Nyctanthes arbor-tristis
TCAAACTATACTCTTAAGGTGCAAACCCATCATTTCTTCTCTTTGTTTTTCATTTTCTTCTCATTTTCTCCATTTTTTTTCTTCTTCTCGGTTAGAACCGTCCCAGCGTGTGTATGTGTGTGTTTGGGTGTGTAGTGTGTGTTTTTTAACCCAAATGCAAGAAAGTCTTGCATAAAAAGGAAAATTTGCAAACCAAGTCCCTCAACTTTCTTACTTGTTATAAGTTAGTCCTTCTTAAAATAATATTTGCCTATAAATCCTTCAGCCTTAATTCTTTTACTTTACACCCCTTTAATAACTTTAATATTGACCCAAATAATTTAATTTTGACTTTGACTTAATTATTCTACCTTTGACTTTTGGTCCATAAAATTTAGGATGTCACAATCGTTGCATCAATTATTCAAAAACTAACGGTTAGAAAACAATAAGAGCTGTCAATAAAACAAAACGACTCATCAATTGTGGCAAATACAAAATAACGAGACATATATCGTTTTATCATTTTTCAAAACACTACTGTAAGCAAACATTAAGAGCGGTTAATAGAGCAAAATGACTGCTCAGTCGTGACAAATACAAAATAATGAGACATGTGTCGTTATATCAATTATCCAAAAACTAACTGTTAGCAAACATTAAGAGTGGTCAATAGAACAAAAGTACTGCTCAATCATAACAAATACAAAATAATGAGACATATATCGTTCTATCATTTTTCAAAACACTAATTGTAAGTAAACATTAAGAGTAGTCAATAGAGCTACTCAGTATTGATAAATACAAAATAACGAGACATGTATAGTTCTGTCATTTTCCAAAAACCAAGTGTTAGCAAACATTAAGAGCGGCCAATGGAGTAAAATGACTGCTCAATCGTAACAAATACAAAATAATAAGACATGTATCGTTGTATCAATTATCAAAAAACTAACTATTAGCAAACATTAAGAGCAGCCAATAGAGTAAAACGACTGCTCAGTCGTGACAAATATAAAATAACGAGACATATATCGTTCTATCATTTTTCGAAATACTAACTGTTAGCAAACATTAAAAGCGGTCAATAGAGTAAAACGACTGTTCAGTCATGACAAATACAAAATAACGAGAGATGTACTATCCCAACCTTTTTCAAAACACAATGTGTCAACAAACATTTAGAGCAGTCAACGGAGCAAAACGACTGTACAGTTGTTACCCATATAAAATAACGAAGCATGTATCGTTATCATTGTAAACTGAGATATTTTTGAATAAGCAATCGGCATTTGAGTATGCCTCACACCATTTACACATAACATGAAATTGAAATATTACTCAAATCATTGTAAACGACTGTGTGTGCATCACCATCTACACACAAAAATTTGACATTTACAATGCCTACGAATGCTAAAATTTAAATTCCCCAAAATGAAATCCTACTTTTCATTCCACTCCAAGTTTATGTTCTAATGGGTCCTACTACTCGGCTGCTATGTGTGTCTCAACTGCAAGTCCAATTTACACCAAAAGCCACTTGACACCATTAAGCACAGAAAAACACACAGATCTTTTTCTCCTTCAAAAAGCAATATTTTGCTCTTTCAGGTTCTCACAGATTCAACATGTCAAAAATCATAGCATCTTTTAATACTTTTGATCATCATATCTACGGTCATTCACCTTTTTTTTGGATTCAAATCAGATGGTAAAGCAAAGAGCAATGGAGTACTACTGAAGAAAACTGTGAAGGAGCGGAGAGTGATTTGGGATTTACTGTGAAGAAGCTATGAAGAAGCTGGGTTTGATTTGGGAATTTTTGGGCCGAGAAATACGCAGGGAGGGCGAATATAATGATTGCTTGGTGGGGATATATTTGTAATTAGACAATATCTATTTTTTTCATTTAAGTTTTAATAGGAAATTTTTGGTCAAATGTCACTTAGACAAATAGGAGGTTATTGGAGGGCAATTTCCCCAATTTCCCCATATAAAGTTAAAAAGTGTTGGGAAAAATCAAGAAAAAAGAAAAAAAAAGTATAATGTCGAATTAAAAATTATCAATTTATGGAACTTTGGGTTTAAGTTTAACCAATAAAACTTATCTAACTTATCTAAAATTCATTTTTATTTTATTTTATTCTATTTTTTGGAAAAAAACTATCTTATGAAGCTAATCCAATTTGCTTCACGATCCGTCCCAATCCAATTTGCTTCACAATTAGTGGATCACGGAGCAATAACAGTAACACAATTTTTTTCACAAATCAATAATGATAATACAATTTTTTCACTCGGCAGTAATAATTTTCACCGATCTGCCCCAATTACCATCACTAGGGGGACAAACTTACCGATCCAAATGACGGGCTTTGGCAAATAATTTGTTTGACAATGGCGATTTAGAAAATTCCAGGGACAATGACAAATATATAAATATATTTACATAGAAATTGAGAGGAGCGATTGGAAATATTGTGCATTTAAGTGGAAACGAAGAACAAGGGCTTAATATATTTGATAACCCCCAAAACTTTAATCATTTTAAGACAGCTCCGATATGGAGAATAAAGGGTGGAGACATTCGATATACGTTGTGCTTTTCTGGTCATCGATTTTATTTAGATGGAGATACAATCTTACATGTGGGTCCATAAGCCCACATGAGAGGGGAAAGCACACATAAATGTGTGTCTCCATAACCCATAGTGGAGATACACAGTGCCTCCAAATCAAAAATTGGTTTTATAGGTGCTTGCAAGTTTGATATAAATTTGACATCTAAAATATAGACTACACAAAATTTCTAATATGGTACCAATATGAGAGATCGGAAGAGCTTGGCACGAATTTAACAAAAGTAGCCCCACTCAATATGGGGCTAATTTTGTTAGCTTCATACTACATTAGAGCAAAGGAGCCTTATCTATCTTTTTAGAAAATTTCACCAATATGATACTAACGGATGAAGTGACATAATGAGAATGAGAAATGTAACAATAGGGAGTCATAAGTTGATTTTCTATTAAATCACATTATGCGGCTATACAAAACAAGTCGCTAAATTGATGTAAATTTGACATCTAAAATATAGACTGTACAGAAATTTTAGAAGTAGATGTAGATTTGGCATCTAAAACTAAACAATTTCTAATATGTTACCAATATGGTACTAACGGATGAAGTGACAGAATGACAATGAGAAATGTAACAACACGGAGTCATAAGTTGATTTTCTATTAGACCACATTATGTGAATATATAAAATCAGTCGCTAATTTTAAGAAACTTTCCAAGATTAATAGAGTTTTTCATTTCATATATGCTATAGAGTCAGTTACGGCATTACCAGACGCTAAAGTGTCATACAGACGTGCGTCATGTCGAAGAAACTAATATTTTTATAAACCACAAGTGATTTATTATATGTGACACGTCTATACATGACAAGTCAGCATTTAGTGCCATAATGGCATAAGTAATCTCTTTATCATTTCCGATATTTTACTGGCACACATCACTTTACTGGCAAAAAGTAAAGCCTCCAACAAAATATATATTGGTCTTTATCATTTTTGGTTTATCGGGCGGAAGATTCGACGCGGTATGTTTGTAAATCTTCAATAACTTCACTATCCATATATGAATTGTTGAGTAAATCTATAAGTTGCTTCTTCAAAAGAAAATCCCCCCCCCGGATATATATATATATATATAATAATAATAATAATACAATTTTTAGTTGGCACAATTAAAATTCTACCGTACTCACCTCATCATGACATCATTACTCGCTTAATTCTTACTATTTTTATTGAATTGATTTTTTCCCTTTTGGCATTTCTATTTTGAATTCAAGTAGCCTATATATATATAATACAACAGTTGGTGGGTACAATTACAATAATTTCTCCCACTCATTTTGGCTATCACTGACACGCCTCACCCCAAATGTCTCTATCTTACTTGAAGTGTGGCGTGCGCCGATGATAAATTCTAGCTAAAAGCTAGAATTTACCATCAAAGGCTCATGAATATACTAATTATTCTAGAAAAATTTTGACATCATCTCCTCTGTTTTGATAACGAAACCAACTTGTTTTAACATCCAAAATCAAACCCATATGCACAACGCGATATGACAAATGCCATCATTTCAAGAAAATCATACTTTCCACATGAATAAATATACTAACACCATTATCATTCACACAGATTCTCAATATATATTAAAAATCTTAACCATGTCAACTTTATAAATCATAGTATTAACAAATCCTATAACAATTCATTTCGTTCAGTAGTGGCTCAATTCTCTAAATAGCAAGTTCGACCTCAATGTGTTGCCCAAACTCCAATTGTTACCTGAAAAGAAAATTATTTATGAAAACTTATGAGCTAACTAGCCCAGTGAATGGAGTTCCCTAAGTAAACATGCTTTAAAAAGTCGAAATATAATTTTTGGAAAATCATGGATAACATGTTCAAGCTCATTTGGCAATTCTCATAACTTTAAATGTAAAACCAGCATAGCATCATCATCTATAGGATCATAACATGTTATAAAACCTCATGAACATCATTTCATTCAATAATCAGTATAAGATTCACTGGAAAACATCGTGAACATTAGTTATTCAATAATCATCATAAAATTCACTAGAAAACTTTGTGAACACTATTCATTCAATAATCATCATAAAATCTTCCCCAAAGAGTATCCAACATCTCCTGATTAAAATATCAAGTCATACGCATACAGACATCCTAGGTACTTTATGACCCATTTGCCCTAAGCGGCACAGTAACTAGCTTGAGCCATAGCTAGCACTAGACCCCTTCGCCTGGTGGCGTTTATTTGGTCAGCTTGAGCCATGGACATCTTCGCTCATAGGCGGCATATTTATAACATTGAATATACATTTGGGGGTTTTTATACATCATAAATCATTTTTCAACTCAAACATTTCTTAAAAAATCATGAAACATCATTTCATGTAAATATTTACATTAACTTTTTTAAAGAAAATATCAACTTTCTGAAATTTCATAAAAATACAAAATTACTGTAACACATTACCAAATTATGCGAAATCAAAGCATGATATATTTTCATTTAAAAGAAAGAAGAGGAAGAGCTCTACTCACCGGCTAAGTAGCATCCTTTTGTGTTTCATTTCCTTTGGTCTTTATCATGTCCAGCGACATTATATAAAAATTCTACTTAACAACATCTAATTCACTTCTAATAAACTCCTTTTACTTCATAAATCACACATAACTTAATTCTTTTGCTTTCTTTACTTAATCCTATTTCACACAAAATTCAATTTCTCTATTTCCTTTTTCTCATTCTCATTTATTTTCTTTGTAACTTGTTTTGACTAGTTAAAAATTCTCTACTTAAACTAAAGTTTATCAACATGACAATTCCTTTCGATTATCACTTCTCTATAACATTAAATTTCCCAAGGCTTCTTCATTTTTTCATTAGACATATAATTATCCCTTCTATCTAATCAATCTAGAATTTATTCCATCTTAAAAATTGTAATAAAGTCACATATTAAAATCTTTTATTCTCACCAAATATAACGACACTAACTCTTCACTCTTAGGCACCAATTCTTAGCCTTTAAACAAAACTTCCATAGTTTTATTAAACATGAAATTGTCCGTTCTTTACATCTATTCTAGAATTCACTTAGTTTTACAAATGGTCATAGTAACCCATACTAACCCTCAATTGTCCACTAAAAATCACTATGATTCTTATCATTTTAAGTATAATCTCCCACACTAGTTGATAAATATATATTCATATATAAATATAAATATATATATATATGTATGTATACACACACCAACTAAACTTCTTATGTTTTCCATGTCTAACTAAAATTCATATTCCTTAGCTTATAACAAAACAACTTATGTTATAGAAAACAACTTATGACATGGTTCTAGTATTAATTTCAGAAGAAAGTTCATTAACCTTAAATGAAAATTACTTCTTAAACTTATATAAATTAAAGCTTAGAAACAATTAACACTTGCTTGTTGAAATTCTTGTGCTCTCGTTCTTCTTGTCCCAAGCTTCTTCCAAGTTCTATTTTTTTTTTTTTGCCTCGCTTGGCTCTATTTTCCCTACTCCCTTTCGATTCCTTCTCTCTCCAATTCTCTGTTTAAAATGTTAAATGGCCAAATCCACTAGAATTTTCTGGAGA
The DNA here is from genome assembly GCA_963692815.1 of Nyctanthes arbor-tristis. Lineage (NCBI taxonomy): Eukaryota > Viridiplantae > Streptophyta > Magnoliopsida > Lamiales > Oleaceae > Nyctanthes > Nyctanthes arbor-tristis. The sequence continues at coordinate 6,213 of CAVNYN010212905.1, forward strand.
CAATATCTTTCATTGCATTTTTCTCTATTTTTTTTAACAATATAATACACAATTGACAACTGGACCAAATCCCACGTGAATTCTCTAGAACCACTTGTTTCAATTTCAATTTCATTTCTTCTTTTTTTTTTTCAATTTTTACCTCTAACTTTGTATTCGTATTTAACTTAGTTCTCACGTTTTAATCTATCAAGCAAAATGGAAGTATAATGAAAAATTGGGGCATCGCAATCTTTCGTCCTCGAAATTCAACTGACAAATATCCCTAAAGTTGAAGATACTAGGGTCACATCATTTCTTCAGGGCTTTTGCTAATACAATCATCTTGTTACATAACACTCATAGCCTTTGCCGAATATCTTAACTAGATCTTCTTCTCATAAATTAAAATCTTCTTCCTTCTTTTTAAATTTCATTTCTGACTGATATAATTCATTCACAACGCACCACTAGTTACCTTCACACGTATTGGTATTCCATTTTTCTTAAATTGTTGTCTTCCTACTTCCAAATCCTCACCTACTGACCTTTTTTTTCTTGGTGAAAAATTTTCATTGTGATTCCACATCTATGATAGGTTTACATAAGGTACATATATGATGTTCTCTTTGGTTCATGTCTCTTACTCTTTGTTATAACTTTTCAATAATCTACTGATCCAATGGCATACTAACATAATTATCAATTAATATCTCTCATTTACATTCTATTTAGAAATTAATGGCAGTGGAAATTTGAGTACATCTTCTTTCATAGATGTTGTGTTCTGTATCTATTAGAAAATATATCTTCCCACTTAAAAGATCCGAGGGAAGTCAATAGGAATCAGGGAGGACTAAAGTGAATTGGAATGCTTTAACCTTTGAATCATTTACCAAAATTTTTTTGTTAAGAAAACATTAGTGAAGACCTGAAAAACTGGGCACTTCAATGAGATTTGGATAGAAAGAATATCATTAGTAAATTTCTATGCTCACTTGAAAGATAAGTATCACAAGCAATTGGAAATACATAAATGCACTAACGGATGATAGCAACTTTGGGCTAATTCAACAAGAAAAGAACTGTTATAGGATAGGATCCAATGAAATAAACAATTCTCACAAGTAACAAGTAGTGGGGAAGAAACTGGAGAAGCATTTCCCCCCATGTTACAAGTTCAGGCCTAGTCTATAAGATGCCATGTATATAAAATTCACAATATTGGTGCAAAAGAATTTGGAAACATCAAAGTCTCGATCAGTGAATGAAAACATGTGGAAATTTAAATATGTATGGCCATAAGGCATGGAACTTGGGAACCTTCTCCACGTTATATACCAAATGAAATTAGGAAGGATTCATATCAATGTGATCATTTAAGCAGTTGCATAAAAACTTCTAATCCCCAATTCATATAAAGAATCAAGGACATTAACAATGAATTGATGCATCAAACTGTACATTTGGAGCTTCTATACAAGATAATAGAAGGAACTGGTGCTAAACAAAGTGTATCCAAGGAATTGGATAACACACAGGGAGCATTTTAAAATAGAGAAAAAATAGGTCATGAACATTTGCCTGGCTTAATTAAAGTTCTAAGGGACATAAAGGAAATAAAAGATGTCTGGCTATCTTAAGGGAAATCTTTCAAATCATATGGCTAAAATAAATGAGAAGATGTTTTATCTGTTATTTTGTTCCTACAATCTTTAGGTGCTTCAAATTTGATGTAGTGAATGACTGTATATTGAACTGGAACTTGAGTACCAGTTGCACCATTTCAGAACTTGGAAGCTGATTACAACTTTTCAGAAAATAGTTCACATGAATATGAAATTGTAGCAACAGTATTACAATTTTTGGAACTTTGATAACAATTTTTCTTTTGCAGTTTCAGAGTTTAGGGGCTAATATGCAAAGTCTTGGGAGTAGGGTAACTTATAATGATAAATCTGATAATAATCATGAGTATTCTGATTATAGTAATGATGAATCTCGCTGCACATAACAAGAGTTGGAATCACATCACATAATAGAAACTCGATTAGAAATAGGTGCTCAACATTTTACTGAATATTGAGTCTGAGAACTTTACAGAATGTCTAGTCTCACATAATCAAAATCTAGCTATAGAAGGGATCGAAGGCAAGCCGAGTTCTCAAGACATGACCTTGACTACAACAAACTGGAGGTCCGAAATCCATTACAAAAGCCCTTTACAAGAAAAGATATATAGGTTAAACGGGAAAAAAATATCATTTCACAACATAGAGATGTAGTGGAAATTGATTTATTTAGGATTCTAAATTTGAAAGAAACTCTTAGGATAACATTGTAATAAAAGATATTTGAGAGGCTTGAAATTATCAAGAAAACCTGAATTGGGTCAATTTGAAACAATGATTTGCATTGTTCAAGATATCTTCAAAACACCAGATGGTCATGAAGATAAACTGTACAAAGAATTAAGAATGTAGACACATGTTATCGAAAATGGTAAGAACATACATCAATTGTGGAGTTTTTCCTTTCACTTTTCGTAGTCATTATCTACTTGTCTTATCTTTATTCTAAGATGATATTTATAAATTCATTCTATCTAGCATCTTTTTATACATGAATGGATACTTTGGATCACAGAACTTCTATAACATGAAGTGGATTGATATATCTCATTAGTACTAACTGTCCCAATTGCATACTCTTTTCTAACTTCATTCATCACTTATACCGTGCGAACTTTCATTAATGATATATCATCATAAACTAAATCATATACTTCATCATTTTCCTTTAACATTACTTTTATGGGAAGCAATGGAAGTTTGTGGCAACATCTCTTGTACCTGCGAGTCTTGCTACCACATTACACGATCATCTAAATCTATGAAATTAGCATGCTAGTGTAATACAACATAAATACCAAAACCTCGCTCTGATACCAAATTGAGACACCCCACCCTAAGTGTCTCTATCTTACTTGAAGTGTGGCGTGCGTCGATAAATTCTAACTAAAAGCTAAAATTTACCATCAAGGCTCATGAAAATACTAATTATTCTAAAAAAATTTGACAACATCCCTTATATTTTAATAACGAAACCAACCTGTTTTAACATCCAACATCAAACACATATACACATCGCAATATGACAAATGCTATAATTTCAAGAAAATTATACTTTCCACACGAATAAATATACTAACACAATTATCATTCACACAGATTCCCAATATATATTAAAAATCTAAACCATGTCAACTTTATAAATAATAGGATTGGCAAATCCTATAGCAATTCATTTCGTTTAGTAGTAGCTCAATTCTCAAAATAGCAGGCTCAACCTCAATGTGTTGCCCAAACTCCAATTGCTACCTGGAAAGAAAATCATTTATGAAAACTTATGAGCTAACTGGCCTAGTGCATGGATTTCCGTAAGTAAACATGCTTTGAAAAGTTGAAATATAAATTTTGCAAAATCATGAATAACATGTTCAAGCTCATTTGGGAATTCTCATAACTTTAAATATAAAATCAGCATAACATCATCATCTATCGGATCATAACATGTTATAAAACTTTATGAACATTATTTATTCAATAATGATCATAAAATTCACTAGAAAACTTCGTGAACATTAGTCATTCAATAATCATCATAAAATCTTCCCCAAAGAGTATCCAACATCTCCTGAGCATAATAATAAGTCATACGCGCGTAGACCTTAGTTTGGGCCATAGGTACCTTATGGCCCCTTCGTCCTAGGCGCACAACAACCAGTTTGAGCCATAACTAGCACATATGCCTCTTCGTCTGGGGCGGCGTTTATTTGGTCAGCTTGAGTCATAGACCCCTTCGCCTTTAGGCGGCATATTCATAACATTAGATACACATTTGGGGGGTTTTCATACATCATATATCATGTTTCAACTCAAACATTTCTTTAAAAATCATGAAACATTATTTCATGTAAACATTCACATTAACTTTTCTAAAGAAAATATCAACTTTCTGAAATTTCATATAAATGCATAATCATTGTAATACATTACCAACTTATGTGAAATCAAAGCATGCTATATTTTCATTTAGAAGAAAGAAGATAAAGAGCTCCACTCACCGACTAAGTAATATCTTTTCGTGTTTTATTTCCTTTGATCTTTATCATTTCGTGCTACATTATATAAAAATTCTACTTAACAACATTTAATTTACTTCTAATAAACAACTCATTTTACTTCACAAATCACACACAACTTAATTCTTTTACTTTCTTTACTTACTCCTATTTCACACATAATTCAATTTCTCTACTTCTCGTTTTTCATTCCCATTTATTTTCTTTGTAACTTATTTTGACTAATTAAAAATTCTCTACTTAAGCTAAAGTTTATCAGATGACAATTCCTTTCGATTATCACTTCTCTATAACATTAAATTTCCCAAGGTTTCTTCATTTTTTATTTAGACATGTAGTTATCCCTTCTATCTAATCAATCTAGAATTTATTCCATCTTAAAAATTGCAATAAAGTCGCATATTAAAATCTTTTATTCTTACCAAACATAACAACACTAACTCTTCAATCTCAGGCACTAATTCTTAGCCTTTAAACAAAACTTCCGTGGTTCTATTAAACATGAAATTGTCCGTTCTTTACGTCTATTCTAGAATTCACTTAGTTTTACAAATGGTCATAGTAACGCATACTAACCTTCAATTGTCTACTAAAAATCATTATGATTCTTATTATTTTAATTATAATCTCCCACACTAATTGATAAATATATATACATATACATAAATACATATACACACACATACACCAACTAAACTTCTTATGTCTTCCATGTCTACCTAAAATTCATATTCCTTAACTTATACAAAACAACTTATGTCATAGAAAACAACTTATGCCATGGTTCTAGTATTAATTTCACAAAAAATTTCATTAACCTTAGATGAAAATTACTTCTTAAACTTATATAAATTAAAGCTTAAAAACAATTAACACTTGCTTGTTGAAATTCTTGTGCTCTCGATCTTCTTTTCCCAAGCTTCTTCCAATTTTCAATTTTTTTTGTCTCGCTTGGCTCCGTCTCCCCGACTCTCTCTTGGTTCCCTCTCTCTCCATTTCTCTGTTTCTTGTTTCTTTTGTTTCCTGCTTTGTTTAATTTTTTGTTTGTTTTACATATATATATATATATAATATATATATAAAATGTTAAACGGCCAAATCCACTTGAATTTTCTGGAGACAATATCTTTCATTGCATTTTTCTCTCTCTTTTTTTTAACAATATAATATACAATTGACAATTGGACCAAATACCACGTTAATTCTCTAGAACCACTTGTTTCAATTTCATTTCTTCTTTTTTTCCTCAATTTTTACCTCTAACTCTGTGTTCGTATTTAATTTAATCCTCACATTTTAATCTATCAAGTGAAATGAAAGTATAATGAAAAATTGGGACGTCACAATCACAACTAGAATTCTACTTTACTTACCTCATCGTAACATCACTAATCCCTTAATTTTTACTATTTTTATTGAATTGACAATTAGCGGGCACAATTAGAAATTTCCCTCCCATTTTGGTTGGCACAACTACAATTTTATTGTACTTATCTCATTGTGATGCCATTACTCCCTTAGTTTTTACTATTTTTCCTGAATTTATTATTATTTTTTTAACTTTTGGCATTCCTATTTTGAATCAAATTATCCAATATATATATATATATATATAAGTAGAGCTTGTTTGACTCAATTTGATTGTCAAGCATAATTAGAAATAATTTTTCCGCTTATTGTTTGGCTTATTCAAAAAATCAACTTGCTGACGCCATTATTCTATTATTATACCTTTTCTTTTAATTATTTAACTAGTTTTAATACTCCTGCGTTGCACGGGAGAAAAAGGCAATAAAAGTTATAATAAAATAATAGATATATTCAACATCATAAATAATTGTCGGAAGGCTGCAAAATAATACAATAGAATTGGGAAAAAAATAAAATTTATTATTGATTATAAATTTTAGAACATTTCTTTTTACATGACATTTCTTGTTACATATGTTGGTCTACCATCTTGATCCAATATTAACATTTTTAAGCTCGACCTATTTGTTACTCTAAAAATTGCAATATACAATTGGTCATAACTAAAGACTGGTCTTTTAAGATAAATGCTGATATGTGTAAGTGATTGTCTTTGACTTTGGTTCATAATCGTGGCATATGACACAATTACTGTGAATTGTCGTGTCTGAAATGTCACAGGTATGCTCGAGTCTGATGGTGTAAGTGACACCTTTGGTATAAAGAATCTCTACCCGGCATTATTTCCAGAAAATTCATAAAAAAGTATCATAAAATATGCTTTGGCTAGAAAATTTGAAAACAATAACTGAGCAACAAAATCTAAAAACAATAATTCTATTGAAGATAAATACTCATCATGTTGGAAGGACCAATATGTGGGAGCAGACCAATATTCTGGAGCTAAGTTTAATTAGAACCATAAATACAAATCTAGTAATGGAGAAAGTAAACGGCATGATTCTAGCAATATACAAAGTTGAATTTAAATAAAGTGTATTTGCAAGATGTAACTTCAGAATTTAATTATCTTTATGTTATTTAGGAGAGAATTAAACTAAGGTTAGCATCTTAGTATGGTCTAATTAATTCTAAAGAATTGTAGATGTTACTGTCCTCATTGATATCCAACAATGGGTTCAACTTTTGGACATCTAATTCCTACAAAGTAAATATCTCATTTTTACGTTTTCTACAACTCTTATTTGTTATGTAAATTTGTGAAATAGACAATGATTTCACAAACCACATGTTTTCCCCTTTTCTTTGATACAGTCAGAGGATACATCATTACCTTTCTCTTCTGAATGGTAACAACATTCACCAAAAGCATTAGAATCTCTCACAAGTAACAAATGAGAGGTAAAAAGATGATTCCGCATGAATGTAATCAAGGTAGAACAAAAGATTCAGATCGGAAACAATGTTAGAACTTAAGAAAACTAAGAAAGGTTAAAAGGAGTGCCATTTTATCACCAACCATATAAGGTGTTATAGCTTCATTTTTTTGAAGTACTTTGAAGGCATTGTTTAATTTAAACAAATTTGATAACATGCATAGACTCGTGTAATGCAAGGAGATAGAGCCATGTATGTGTTTGCACTTACGCTAAGATGATACAATGAGAACCACAAAAATATAGTTATGAATCTGAACTCATTGAATAAGCACTTTCATGATCTAGCATCTCATCTTTGGACTTTGCATAAGGAAATTATCCAACTCATTTTCTCTCCAATCATTATCATTTCTGTTAATAGAATTAGCAGCAAATAAACTCACACACAATTTAAGGAAAAAATCCAATTTTCTGAAACATTAGAAAATACTATTAAGTTGATCTATCTCTTCATTCCATCTATGATTTTGAGTATGAAAGGGGCAACAGTAAGTTTTAAGAAAAAGAGATTTCTGATTTCACCATTGCTAGATGATAGCTCCTCTCTGATCATTTCTTTTTCTCTCTGCAAATAATATCGATGCTACAATTTTCTAGATTAATCGGTTCTCTTTCCAAATTCCAACAGGTCCATTTTGTATTCCTAATAACAGGCATCCAATGGAAACTGAAAATAGAGCAAGAAATGAAAGAAAAACACAAATTAGGGAAAAAAATGCAGGATAAAAATAATCAATATGTAAGAATAGTTAGTGCTTGGTGTACATTAAGATAGAAAAGCAGTCAAAGTTCAAGGCAAAAATGATTAGGACCCAGGTAACCGAATGCAAGAGATTCATGCAAGTGATGAGAATCTCAAGTAGAATTTTATATTAACCAACATACATCTAATCTAAATATAAAATCTGCTCACGATAAAAGGGAAAAAGAACAGAAAAGAAAAGAAAAGAATGGGCAAATTGCAATCTAATATAACTGAAAAGCTAATCTAAATATTTATTAATTTTCATGTATAATGCTGTGGTTTCGATTATAACTAAAAATAATCTGAATATTAGCTTTCATGGCATTATAACTGAATATCACAATGTAATCTGATTAGCTTTCATGCTTTCATATATACTAATCAGCATACATGAAAACTAAAAAAGAAAAAGAAAAGAACCAAATTAAATAAACATATCCAGAAGCATAACTAAGAGGCTCAATTTATTTTCAAAGTTCTTAGAAATGAATCAGCAAATTGTCAAGTATTCTAAGGACCCCTAGCAAGGAACCCACATTTAGATAAGTAATTGATCCCAAAACTCTCAGATTCACCAAAGGGAAATTGAAAAAGAAATTATTACCTACATATGGAAGAGCTCAAGACTTTGATCCATAGTAGCTGAGTTTGGATGGGAAACTGTAGGTGGGAACCGTTCAAGATCAGCTGCTTTAATATATTATATATAGAATAGATATAGATATATAGATATATATATATATATATAGTTTCCAATTCCTCATAAACCAAATCCTCAATGTTGCTTAAATAGGAATGACTTTAAGAAAAACAAATTTCAATAAAGCACACTTTATTCATTAAACATTTTTATCCTTACAAATGCACAAAAATCTGGATATGTATGAAATTCTCCATTTTCATGGTCTTAAAGAAATACTATAACAAATATTGTGGCATCACTTTTTGCGCATTAACCAAATATTGGTTGGACATTCAATTTTCAAGTAGTGCTCCGAGTTTTTCCAATGGTTATTATTAATTTCAAATTCTACTACGTTCTTGTGGTGTTATGGGGCTTATTACTTTAGCTATTGTGATGACTTTTTTATATATGTAATGGCACTAAAATGAGAACCCTCAGCAGCATATAAATACCTATATGAAAACAATATATATATTCTTTTTTCATGAAAAAATATCATTAATGGAATATGATATATCATAAAAATTAGAGGGCTACAACGTCATAGTGGAAACAACCACAAATACTCAGTAATCAATTCAAATTAGGGTTCGTAAAGAGTACCAAATTCTGAAAGAAAAAAGGAATTTAGGATTGCAATTGACAAATAAAATATTCAATATTCAGTTGTATGGAAATTGAGATGTAAAATTGAATTTTACTTGTATTGGAGAATCTCTCTGCGTCTATTCACTTCCAACTCTCTCAAGCTATAAATTGTCGACAAACACCGCGTCTCAGCCTGAAATCCTGCTCGTAGGCTTCTTCATCTTCATCGCTCTCAAGTCTCAACCCTGTCCAAAAAATCAAAGTTGCAATAAAGAAATCTAAATGCATTAGTAAAGAAAATGGGGGGAAATTTTAGAAGAATCGGGTTCAGATACTACCTCCTTGACCGTTGTCCCGGCCGACCACCATTTACAGTCCGTCTGGTTCGAAAGTAGCCGAGCGAATTTCATCACCCTCTTCTCCATGATGCCATATCGCCCTTTGAATTCAATCCTACATATACCATTCGCTTATATAGATAGAGAAAGTTAGATTCAGATTTACAGGAAAAAAGGTACTATATCCATAGATTGAAAGTCGAACTAAAAGTGGAGAGAGTGAGGGAGAGATGTTCAGCGTGGGATAGAAAGTGGGTTGAGGGAGAGAGATAAGCCTGAATTTTCTCTCTCCAAAAATCAAAGAGCAGACATTAACGCGTGAATTCATTCCTAAAGAAATGGGAGTCGTGCAATGTTCCAACTTCCAATCACAAGGCCGCTTGGATTAAAGAGCCTCTCGTTACGTGTGATGGAAATATTGAAGTCAAAAAAAAAAAAAATTAAAGAAAATAAAAATAGTAAAAAAAAGTAAAAATAGTAATATAGAAGCTGAGTTTGGGCGGAAACTGCAGGTGAGACCCGCTCAAACTCAACTGCTTTAATATATATATAGTAAATAGTAGATTTAATATTTTTATTTTGAAACTTTATTTACATATTAATTTAATATTTTTATTTTAGAACGTTATCTACATATTATATTTTGATTAGATATATCTTATATTTGTCTAATGAATTACAATTTTACTCAGTCTGATTGTATAATTCATGATTTTATGTTCTCCTACCATATTGTATTTTACTTTCTCAGTATAATAAGTTCATGAGACGTACAAGTGTGAAGTATAGTAGTCTGTAAATGCACGGCTGTGAAACTAATATAAATTCTGCCATGAGATTTTATTACCTTTAAAGAAAATAAAAAAATAAAAATTAATAAAAAAATTATTAGTTCAATTATTATACTTTTCCTTATATTACATTTTTCCTTTAATCATTTAATTTAATATTTTTATTTTGGGACTCTATCTACATATTATATTTTGGTAAGATATATCTGACATTTATCTAATGCGTTTGAATTATATGAAAATAGATAATCTATCAATCATGATTTCAATGTTACTTTTCCTTATTATTATACTTTTCCCTTTAATCATTCAATTTAGTATTTTTATTTTGGGACTCTATTTACATATTACATTTTGGCTAGATATATCATATATTTGCCTAATAGATTTCAATTTTACTTTGTTTGATTGTATAATTTCATCATTTTATATTTTTCTACTCCGTTGTATTTTATTTTGCCAGCAACACATGTCTGTGAAACACATAGGTGTAAAGAATAGTATGTCCGTGAAACGCACGAATGTGTAAAACTAATATAGATTATGTTATCGAGTTTTATTGTCTTTAAAAGAAATAAAAAATAAGAATTAATAAAAAAATTATTGGCTCAGTTATTATATTTTTCTTTTTCATTTAATTTAATATTTTTATTTTGAGACTCTATCTACATATTATATTTTGATTAAATATATCTCATATTTACTTAATAGATTTGAATTATATGAAAATAGATAATATATTAATCTAGATTTCAATATTATTATTATACTTTTCCTTATTATTATTATATTTTTCCTCTCAATCATTCAATTTAATATTTTTATTTTGAAACTCTATCTACGTATTATATTTTGGTTAGATATATCTTATATTTGCCTAATGAATTTCAATTATACTTTTTTCAATTGTATAATTTCATGATTCTATATTCTCCTACTCTATTGTATTTTACTTTGTCACTGTAATATGTTTGTGAAACGCACTGGTATGAAACATAGTATGTCCGTAAATACACTTGTATGACACTAATATAGAATTATACTTTCGAGTTTTATTTTCTTTCAAAGAAATAAAAAATAAGAATTAATAAAAAAATTATTGGTTCAACGAAACGACGATAGACAAATAACAAGAATTTAAAATTATATCATCAAAATAAAGAATTGATTGTATGCTACTTGCAAACGTATGATGCACATTAATTCCATGTAAGTTGCGTCTTTTAGTTTTTTTATGACATTAAGTCTGACAAACACAATTTTGTTATATTTTATGTATGAAATTCCTTTAGAACTCTACTCGTGCAGCGCACGGGTAGAAATCTAGTGTGTATATATATATGTAATACAACAGTTGGAGGGTATAATTAGAATAATTTTTCATACTCATTTTAGTTGGCACAATTAAGGGTCTGTTTGGTTTGTGTTATAATTAGATTGTATTATAATATATTTTAAAATTTAAATTTTTGTGACATGTGTCTTAATGTGATTGGTTAAATTTTGTTGAAAAGTGAAAAGTGTGATTTGATGTGATGGAATTATAATAGTTTCTTGTTATAATACGAACTAAACGAGGCCTAAAATTCTACTATGATCACCTCATGGTGACGTTCTTAATCACTTAATTTTTACTATTTTTATTGAATTGATTTTTTAATATATATACACATGCAAAACACTTGGTGGACACAATTAGAATAATTTTTGCTGCTCACTTTGGTTGGTACAATTAGAATTCTACTGTGCTTACCTCATCGTAGCGTCATTAATCGCTTGATTTTTATTGTTTTTATTGAATTGATTTTTCTCCCCCTTTTGACAGTCCTATTTTGAATTCAATTATCCAACATGTACATACAAACACACATACATATATATAATACGATAGTTAGTGGGTACAATTAAAATAATTTTTCGAGCCCATTTTGGTTGGCACAATTAGAATGCTACTGTACTTACCTCATCGTTATATCATTAATCCCTTAATTTTTACTATTTTTATTGAACTGGTTTTTTTTCCTTTTGGTATTTTATTTTCAATTATCCAATATATATATATCAATATATATGAGCAATTTGCACTAAAAGTCCCTCAACTTAATAAGTAATGTAAGTTGGTCCTTATCAAATTTTATTTATCCATTATTTCTTCAGCTATCAATTCTTTCACTTAAACCCATTAATGACTTAAACTTTGACTTGAAAAGCTAACAGTTCAAGGTAATATGACCTGTTTTAATTAAATAATTGAAATAAATTATTTTTTACATAAAATAATGTGGAAAAGGAATATTCGATTTTATAATTTTTTGATCTTTACTATTTAAAAAAAGTTAAAATTTTATTCATTTTTCAAAAGCAATTAAAAATATGACTTTAGGCATAGAAAGTAAATTTCATATTGGTTATTTAGTGAAAAGAATTAAGGATATGCCCCTATATTAAACAACTTAAACAAAGGTTATGCATGATACGACATTAGCTTATTGCTCTTAAGCTTCCAAAAAAGTTTAAAATTTTAATGGATCATTATTGAAAAAAAATTTATTGTAAACCGCTAAATCGTATTCATCTTTATCTCACACTGCCGGAATATATTCCGGATTGATTTCAGTATTCACAATTGTTTAGAAAATCAAACCGGTCATCAAATTAGAAAAGCTAAGGGTTCAAAATCATCAGATCGATTTTAATTAAATAATTGAAATAAATTAATTTTTCCTAAAATCGTGTGGAAAAAGAACATTCGCTTTTGTAATTTTTTGATCTTTACCGTTTAAAAAAAAGTTAAAAAATTATTCATTCTTTAAGAGCCATTGAAACAATGACTTGAGGATAGAAAAGGAATCCTATATTAGTTATTTTGTGAAAAGAATTGAGGATATATGCCTATATTAACCTATTTGGAGAAGGGTTATGCATAATAGGGCTTTAGCGTATATGTCTTAAACTCCCAAAAAGTTTAAAATTTTAATAGATCATTAATGAAAAAATTATTGTGAATTGGTGAACTGTATCCGTCTTTATCTCATACCGTCAGATTGTTTTCCGAATTGATGTCAATATTCACAAATTTTCTTCAATGTTTTCGTTAGAATTTTTTTAAATAATTTTTTATCTTCTTTAATAAAAGACATCGTATTATGTGTAGCATCTATATTGTTTTTCTTTACTCACGCATAGACGATCAAATATTTGAGGATGTATACCTATATTTAACTATTTGGAGAAGAGTTATGTATAATAGGGCCTTAGCTCATGGGCCTTGAGCTTCCAAAAAGTTTGAAAATTTTAGTAAATTATTATTGAAGAAAAGCTTACTATTAACTAGTGAACCATATCCGTTTTTTATCTCATACCATTAGATTGTTTTCCAGATTGGTTTCAGTTTTCGTAAATTTTCTTCAATGATTTCCTTAGTTTTTTAGACCATTTTTTATACTTATTAATGAAAGATATCATATCATACGTCACACTTATGTTGTTTTTCTTTACATACACATAGACGATCAAATATTATAGTTTAAGACAAATGCAAATGTGACTATAGGCATAGAGAGGAAATCCCACATTGGTTATTTAGTAAAAAGAATTGAGGATATGTGTCTATATTAAGCTACTTAAAGAAAAGTTACGCATAATAAGGCCTTAGCTTATGGGCTTTGAGCTTTTAAAAATTTTAAAACTTTAATGCATTATTATTGAAAAATGTTTATTGTGAGTAGGTGAACTGTTCTGTGTCTATCTCACGTTTGATTGTTTTCTAGATTGATTCCAGTATTCACAAATGTTTAGAAAATCAGAACAGTTATCAAACCAGAAAAGCTAACTGTCCAAGGTCATCAAACTGGTTTTAATTAAATAATTAAAAAAAATTAATTTTTACCTAGAATAATGTGAAAAAAAGAGCATTCGATTTTATGATTTTTTTTATTTTTACTATTCAAAAAAAGATGAAATTTTATTCCTTTTTTAAGAGCTATTAAAAATGTGGTTTTGGGCATATAGTTATTTAGTGAAAAGAATTCAGAATGTATGTCTATATATTAAGCTACCTAGATAAGTGTTATTCATAAAAAAGCCTTAGCTTATGGGTATTTAGCTTCCAAAAAGTTTAAAATTTTAATCAATCATTATTGAAAAAAAGTTCATTGTGAATTGGTGAACCGTATCCATTTATATCTCACACAGTCGTATTGTTTTCTGAATTGGTTACAGTATTCGTAAATGTCTAGAGAACCATACCGGTTATCAAACCGCAATGTTTTCCTTAGGTTTTTTTTTTTTTTGTGAAGATCATTTTTTATCTTCATTAATAAAAGATATTGTATTACGAGTAGCATATATATTGTTTTTCTTTACACACATGTAAAGGATCAAATAGTATAGTTTAAGAGCCTTTGAAAATGTGATTATAGACATAGAAATAGAATCCTATATTGTTTTTTTAGTGAAAAGAATTGAGGATGCATGTCTATATTAAACTACTTGTAGAAGAATTATGCATAATAGGCCCTTAGCTCATGGGCTTTGAGCTTCCAGATGGTTCAAAATTTTAATAGATCATTATTGAAAAAAAAGTTTATTGTGAACCGATGAACTATATCCGTCTTTATCTCACACCGTCAAGTTGTTTTTCAGATTAGTTATAGTATTTGCCAATTCCTAATTTCTCCAATTGAATTGGTCATCACATTTCAGTTCTTTAAACACTAATTAAATTATGTTAACATATTAAAATATTTAGTATATATGTAACACTCCACGAAAAATTGAAAAAATTTATTTTGACTTAAACCTTGAATAATGATTTACTATAATGATTCAGAAAGTGATTTTATGAAACATGTTATAATAATTTGAAAACTTCTTTGTAATTGGCTAATTAGCTGTGACATTTAATAAGAAATTGAAAACATTCTTGTAGGCTTTAATGAGGACGGAAAACTGTTTCTTGGATTTGTATCAACTATATTCATTGGTTTGTAATATTACCAAAAGAAAAATAAAGGAAAATCGGGTAACGAGTTTAAGGCCAAAGAAGGCTTAATAAGAGATACGATACTATAGTAATATAGTCGAAAAGCCAAAGACCTAATTATAGAATGTATTAAGTTGAAGGGCTCATTAAGTGATAAATAGAAAAATCTAGAGGACACTTGGACAGTAGATTTTGCTCACATGAATAAAATGAGAGAACACTTGGCATCCTTGCTAGCAAAAATTCCCCATGAACTTCCAATTGGACCTATTTTTATTGGCTAGGCATTAATGACTTAGAGACAAATGGAGACACTTTTATTGGTAGAATCCAACGATTTTTAGAAAGTAATTGGGAAAATTTGTGCATAAATAAAGAAAGGCTTATAACATTCTTAAGAAGCCTTCTAAAACACCTTCTTTGCCATCCAAACAAAGCCTACTCTATATACATACAAAGCCTTACGTAGAGAGCTATTTTAGTTGAGGAATACCTAAAGATTTAAATGTATCTTTGCTACATATAGGGATCTACTAATTTTTACAAGGAACAAGAGCAAGGTGAGTAACTAATGGCTTGGTTTCCATTGGCATGCCATCTCTTTGTGAAAAGAAAGATCGGTTGATGTCTTATGATGATAAGAAATGAAATGTTTTCTTGCATACACTTCACTAGTATTGCCCTACCCGTTCTGTAATGAATGACTTTGAATTGTTCCCATGCTATGACTTATTCTATGACCCGGGATAAGAATGATTGGTATAGTGTCTGCTTTGATTGATAATGCTTTCTGAAACTTCGGTAAGGGTCAACCGGAGTTATTATGGATCCATGTATCATTGTATTGCCATAAGCAATTTGACATTTGAATGATATTATTGAGCGCTACAGGTAGTTGGTGATTCTAGTGGTTGGGCTCTATTATGCATTTGAAGAGGTTTTTGTATCTTTTATTTATCGAACTTGTAATTGAAAAATAGTTTTTCTTGAAATTTTGTTGCAAACCGATGCATTATATTACTCACGGGGTACCTAGTACTCACTCAATGTTTAATTAATTTTGTAGATGTTCATCTGCAAAGTGTTTGAAAGGCAAGCCGAAACTTGGAGCGAGAATTCAAGCGGGAGTTGGATATCACAAGAAATAGAGACGGATTTGTGGGGATACTATGAAGACGCCCCACAATTTCTTATGTACTTGGGGCACCACCTATGAGCTTAATGTATATGAAGAAATGACATATAGATAAATACATGTTTTTCTTATAATATGGCTATATGATAGTAGAATAAACTTAGTATGTACTATGAAGAAATAACTTTTGTATGAATTGAGAGCCTATTTTCCATGTAAAGGCCTTCCAATCACATAAATCGGCAAGTTAATAATAAAGTAAGTTTAGTAATATCAATTGTTCTTTTATGCCAATTCCGATATGGTTGTATAGTAAACAAGAATAAAAGATAGATATCCAATCTTAGTTTCTAAACTAATCATAAGATAAGAAAAGAAAAAAAGGCTTATGGAAGTTTAGACTTGCATTTAATGACGTGATAAATTTAGTCAATTAACTAGTGAATTGGCTCATCCCACGTTGTAAATATAAATGATCAACTAAAGTGTTCTTCCATAAAAAGCAATTTACTTAATAAAAAAACACGACAAGTAACGAGGTATGACAATATATAAGATGTATGTTAAGAAAAATTAGATATCATTAATACATATTAAATAAGTTAAAAAAAACAAAAACAAACAAACGGGGCAATAGATCACATATGTATTTTGTCGAAAAAGTTGGCATTCACTCATAGTATATAGATATTTTGAGGGTTATAAATTACAAAGTTCTGAAAATTACGATCTGTGTTAAAGATGACCAAAAAACAAATTCTACTATAAATGTTGTAATATATGTATTATCGTTAATCATTTATTCTAACTATATTTATTGGATGTAACATATTTTCCTATGCATTACACACTAATAGCCTAATACAAACTCTAAAATTTTTTTTCAATTTTTTCTTATGTTTTTTTGGTGTAGATTATTTTTTTGTTCATTATTGTCGTATTACTGGTGGCATCTATATTTTTTTCTTTACACTGACATAAATGAGCAAATATTATAACTTAAATCTTTTTCATACAATCGTATTTAATCCTCTTAAATTACTTATATTATCTGGTATTATCATCCATACAACGCACGGGTCAAATAACCAGTATATATATATACACACACACACACACACAATACAAGAGTTGGTGAGCACAAATAGAATAAATTTTCCTCCCATTTTAACGGGCGCAATTAGAATTCTACTGTGCTTACTTCATCATTACGTTCTTAATCTCATAATTTTTTTATTGTTTTTTATTGAATTGATTTTTTTCCTTTTGGCACTCATATTTTGAATTCAATTATCTAATATATATATATATATATATAATACAGCAGTTATTGGGCACAATTTAAATTATTTTTCCCACCCATTTTGGTTGGCACAATTAGAATTCTACCGTATTTACGTCGTTGTGACGTCGTTTGTCTCTCAATTTTTACTATTTTTATTAAATTGATTTTGTTTTCCTTTTGACATTCCTATTTTGAATTTAAGGATTCAAAATATATATATATATATATATATAATACGTACAATAGTTGATAGACACAACTAGAATGATCTTTTTCCGCCCATTTTGGTTGTCACAATTAGAATTTTACTGTGGTTACCTCATTGTGACGTCATTAATCCCTTAACTTTTTACTATTTTTATTGAATTGATTTTTTTCCGTTTTGTCATTTCTCTTTCAAATTCAATTATCCAGTATATATATATATATATATTTATACTACAGTTGGTTGACACAATTACAATACTACTGTGTTTACCTTGTTATGACGTCATTAATTCCTTGATTTTTACTACTCTTATTATTGAACTACT
This sequence comes from Nyctanthes arbor-tristis, assembly GCA_963692815.1. Taxonomy (NCBI): domain Eukaryota; kingdom Viridiplantae; phylum Streptophyta; class Magnoliopsida; order Lamiales; family Oleaceae; genus Nyctanthes; species Nyctanthes arbor-tristis. Next base: position 24,290 of record CAVNYN010212905.1, read on the forward strand.
TTTTTCCCTTTTGGCAGTCCTATTTTGAATTCAACTATCTAGCATATATATGTATATGAAAATATTCAAGAACCTTTCAGAGGTTTTGCTACAAAATCTCCTACACCATATGATATGCATTGATACACACCACGTGTATTTCAAATCCATGTGACGTGTGTCTATACAACCTCATAGAACGGGAAGTTTCTTAACAAAACCATCTGGATGTTTTTGAACATTACTCTATATGTATATATAATTTAACATTTGATGGGCGCAATTAGAATAATTTTTCTTGTCCATTTTGGTTGGCATAATTAGAATGCTACTGTGCTTACCTCATGGTGATGTCATTAATTCCTTAAGTTTTACTATTTTTATTGAATTAATTTTTTTTTTCCACATTCCTATTTTGGATTTTAATTATCCAATATATATATATATATATTACAATAGTTGGCTGACACAATTAAAATAATTTTTTTCACTCATTTTGGTTGGCAAAATCAGAATTTTACTATGCTTACCTCATTGTGAAGTCATTAATCCCTTAACTTTTACTATTTTTATTGAATTGATTTTTTTTTCCTTTTGGCATTCCTTTTTCGAATTCAAATATATATGTGTGTGTGTGTGTATATATATATATATATAATGCAATAGTTGGTGGGCACAATTAAAATAAATTTTCCCACTCATTTTGGTTGGCATAATTAGAATTCTATTATACTTACTTTTATCGTGACGTCATTAATCCTTTAATTTTTACTCTTTTTATTGAATTGATATTTTTCCTTTTGCCATTCTTATTTTGAATTCAATCCAACATATATTTATATATATATAATGCAACAATTGGTTGGCACAGTTAGAATTCTACTGTGCCTAACTTATGGCGGCGTCATTTATTCCTTGATTTTTACTATTTTTATTGAATTTATTTTTATCCCTTTTGGCGTTCCTATTTTGAATTCAATTATCCATTCTATCTTTATATCATATAAAGCTCAATAGTTGAGCAAAAAATCCCTCCAAAAATTTCGTGTAAACCTTGCTATACAGATAAATGGTGGTTCTGCTGACAATATTTGTTTTTAGTAAATTGGAAGTCTTCCTCAACACTCTTCATTATTTTTTGATTTGTCTTTCTTGTGAGTCTTGCTAATTAACAATGTTTGTTTTTAGTAAATTAGAAGTCTTCCTAATCACTCTTCATTATTCTTTGATTTGTCTTTCTTGTGAGTCCTGCTAGTTAACAATCTTTGTTTTTAGTAAATTGGAAGTTTTCCTAAGCACTCTTAATTATTTTTAGATTTGTCTTCCTTGAATTATTATTAGAATTGGAAGTCTTCCTACCTGCTAGTTCAAGCCTTTCGAAACCATTTTGACATTGATCCCTCCTTAATGAAGTTCCAATTTAATTTTGTAATGTTTCGTTTTAATTAAGTTAATTATTAGGTAGTGGGATAGTTTTTTCTCTCTGCTGGAATTTTTTCCTTTTCATTGAGGGCTGTGAATTCTTTTCACATTCCTATATTATGCTTATTTTCTCTTATCATATTCTGCCTTTATTTATTGATTAATATGGCTCTCGAGGATGTTTATGCGAAAATGACATTGGAGGATGAAGATCTAGGCGTTGAACTGGAGGGTGATGAGGTTATTCATCTCGAAGACGACTTCGGATTCTGCTTAGTTGGTCGATTTTTTACAGACAATTCGATCAATATTCAAGCAATGAAGAACACCCTTGCTTCATTATGGAGGCCGGTGAAGGGCGTGTGTATCAAAGATCTTGGTTCATCGTACTATATATATGTTCCATTTTTTTCATTAGTTTGACATGAAATGGGTTATGGAGTGGACCACGGACTTTCTGATCAACACATTCTTTTGCTTAAGCATCTCTACGAGAACGAAAAATCCAACAAGAATTGAGCTATTTGAGGCCGGGTTTTGGGTCCAAGTGCATGACGTTCCAGCAGGATTTAGATCAGACAGGTTTCTTCAACAAATTGGCAATTATGTTGGTACGCATCTATCTTCCAATCCAAACAACTTTTTTGGTGGCTAGAAGGTGTTTCTGCTCTTTAGGGTCTTGATGGATGTTCGACAGCCTTTAAAAAGAAAATGAAGCTAAAGAAACCTGGAGGAGAATGGATTTGGGTGACATTCAAGTATGAAAAGCTTCCATCTTTCTGTTTCTTTTGTGGGAAAATTGGGCATTTTCATAGGTTTTGTGAGATACTTTTTGACGTTCCAGATGGAAAGGTTGATCGACCATATGGGAGTTGGCTTCGTGCTCCAACTTGCTGGAATGTGGGACAGTCGGGAGAGAAATGGCTGCGAGAGACGTCTCCGAAGAACTCTAATGCTAATTATGGAAAGGAGGAGGATATGGCTATTCATGGATTTATTCCCAAATTGAATCCCCAATATCACTCCAAGGATAAGCAGAAGATAGGTGATATTAATGTTGGGGGAGTGGATCGTGGTCTTGTTAATCAACCTATGGAAAGTTCCTTATTCAAAGACAATCCTTTATTTAAGGAAGGCCAAGAAAATGATGAGCTGGAACGTAAGGAATCAGGCAAAATTATTTTGGATACTAAACATCGTCGGATAGAGGAGCAATCCAATACACATGTGATTAGCCGGTAACAAGAAACTAGCCCATATCTAAACAGCCCAAAAAGCATGTTAGCAATGGGTTCTGCAATGCAGGCCCACCGATTGAAATGAGTATCCTCAGTTGGAACTGTTGTGGTTTGGATCTGTATGAGCAGTTCAAGTCCTTGTGGACTTAGTCCACAATAATAAGCCTGATTTTATATTCTTTGTTGAAACTTTATCTTATTGGGTTACGAAGGTTTGTTTACTGTTGAATGTACTGGTGGTCATACTGGCGGGTTAGCCTTGCTTTGGAGGGAACAGTATATGGTTTCTTTCATTAGGTATTCCCGTTATCGCATTGATATGGAGGTTTCATTATTTAATCAACCAAAGTGGATACTTATGGGCTATTATGGTATACTAGACCAAGGAAGGCGTTTTGAAAGTTGGAATCAATTGAGACTGCTTGCTTCTCCTTCCTCTCTCCCATGGGTGTGTATATGCGACTTTAATGATATCCTGTTCCATTATGAAAAGCTTGGCCAACACGTTCATCCTAATTGGCTTCTTAATGGATTTCAAGATACTATAGAAGATTGCCAATTATTCGATCTGGGCATGGACGAACACCAATTTACATGTTTCAAAAGTCATGGGGGGCAGCAGGGTGGGTTGAAATGCAAATTCGGACTGGTCTATATCATTCCCTAATGCATGTGTCTCACACTTGGGTATTTTTTTCTGATCATGCTCCACACTTGCTTCAGCCGATAGTTTCATCTCCTGGCTTGGTTCGAAGACGATTCTGCTTTGAAAATAGCTGGCTTCGTTCTTTTCAATTGGGAGAGAAGTACATGAGAACAAATTCTAAGGAACCTTGAGCTGTGTGGTTCAGATTTGGCCAAGTGGGTAGGAACTGGGAGTCGTAATTTTACACAAAAAATTCGCAGGTGCAAGATTGGTATGAAACGGCTCTATTCGAAAAAAGATGCTGCCAATTTGTATGAGTTTCAAAAGTTGCAGGAGGAGTACTTTGAAGCCCTGTTGGGAACTTGAGAAAGAATAAAAAGATTGCAAGAAAGTAAAGGAAGAGAGAAAAAATACAGGAAAGATTATTTTTCTTGTATATTTTTTCTACAAGTGGAGGGGCCTATTTATATGCTCACAAGAGATAGAAAGTTGTAAAAAAAATCTCATAGATCTTTTACTAATTCTAACCACTAAACAAAGAGATAATAGAGATCTTCATAAATCTTTTACTAAGTCTAAGCTAAAATTAAATCACATGCCAAAATATTTCTGGCTATTAATTAACAAACAACTACTTTCTCTTATTATTATTATTTTTGAATCAACCTTCAATACTCCTCTTTGATTCAAAATTGCAAACACCAAGTAAGGCTCTGAAGTAGATAAACTTCTCCTTTTGCCAAAGACTTTGTGAATATATCTGCCTGCTACTCATGAGTACTGCAATGCTTTAAAATTGTTTCTTCCTTTGCAACCAAATCTCGAATGAAGTGGAAACGAATGTCAATATGCTTTGTTCTTGTATGAAAAGCTGGATTTTTTGTTGTGCATATTGCCGCCTTATTGTCACAAAAAATAACTGGTCCAAGAATGGTCGGCGACCTGAGATAGGAGGGAGTATGCCACCCCAAGAATTCACCACCTATGAACAGGTCTTAGAGAAAGCACACGCTATATCCTTTCATTTGAATTTGGTACGAAATAATCAAAAATCAGTTGAAGCATCAGGGAAAAAGAACTGGGAGAATCAGAATAAGAGGAAATGGCATAACCAAAATCGAAGTCAAAACCGGAGTCAGACCCAAAATAAGAAACCTAGCACAGGCTCTAGCAGTGGGCAGGGTACTTTCAGTTTAACTAAATGCCCGAACTGCGGAAAGTACTATAAAGGAGAATGCCTTTGGGGTAAAGCAGTCTGCTACAATTGTGGCCAATTAGGCCATTTCGCTGCCAACTGTCGGGCAACATCCGAGTAAAAGTAAGAGCCGTTTAAGAAAAAGGACCTGAATAAGAAACCAAACTGTGACGCCCCGAAAATTCAGAACGTTAAACATTTCTTACTAGAAATAAATATTGTGGAAAAATAATTTAAAGTTTCATTTAGCGTAACACTTTAGTTTATTTCAATGAAATAACATGTAGTTCAAAATAAATATGTGGTTAAATATTTGTGAACAAGTTCCAAACAACAATAATAATAAACATAATCCCGTCTGAATTTCAAGTAAATCATTAATTATTCTCATTTTCGCCACTTGTCACCCCGCCGCCAGCTCGAAAACCTGAAAAATCATTTTTGAAGAAAACGTGAGTATTATAAATAATACTCAATAGACTCAGCGCATCAATTAATTTATATCATGTAGGCACAGATAAACATGCAATGGTCTGGTATGATCTGATCTTTATAACATTATTTCTTGAGAATAGGCATCGTATGATAAACGTAGGTTTCCCAGCCCTGACCTTAAATATGTGTATAATAATAACACAATACATAAAGCACGTGATTCAAATCACATATTTATATGTACAAACATAACATAAATCAAATAGACGTGCAATCTTTAGAAATTACTTATTTTAGAAAATAGAGTCTACTTTTCTTGTTGAGTTTGAGCTTAATGTGGAGAGAAAATCAAAATTCTAAATATCCGTGCACCTTGTCTAGTCACAAGAAATGTTTAATTTAATTAGAAACTTAGAAATTAAATAGTTTATACCAAAAATATAACTTAGGGACTAATTTAAAAATATGAAATAATTGAATTTAAAAAGTCTAGGGAATGAATTGAAATATTCAGAAAGGTTATGGGCTGGGATGGTAAGGCTAGATTTCTAAAGGGCTGACTTGAGGAAAACTAGAACTAATGGGATAAGAAATAAATCTTTTAAAAGTGTAAGGACTAAGAAAAATGACTAAACGAACTTTGAGGACCAACTTACAATTAATATACATATATCTAATTAACCATAAACTCCCCACCCCAAACTGATGTTCAAAACGCAGAGAAGAAAAGAACAGAGAAGAAGGCTCGGTTTTTGGAAAGTGCACGATGGGTCGTCTCGATGGTTTTTCGAGCAATTTCCGGCGAGAAATCAGTTGGTGAACGTATGCTACTTGTATTAAAGGGAAATTCGACTCGATTTGAGGAGAAGGCGTATAATCGTGGCAGATTTAAGAGTTTTCCGGCTCGGTTTCTCAGTTTCTCGACCCATTTATTGGTTCACACACAAGGTGAGGTCTTGGCTTTGAATTCTTGTTGAACTTGTGGTGATTTTGTGAAGTTTCAAGTGGGGGTCGAGTGAATGGTCGCTCTCGGGTTGGCCATGGCTGCTGTAGCTAATGGGGGTGGCAATGAAGGGATGCTTGTGCATAAATTTTGTCAAGAAGTCGTAAGGAAATTACCAGAATTTTTGAGATGTCTCCGCCTCAATGAATTTCTCTTTGATTCTTGGATGCTACTAGGTTGATGGAAAATTTTGGTGATGATTTTGAATTGGCTTTACTGCTTGTATGAAAAAGATTGAAAAGATTATGCATTCTCCTAAATCTTATAGATTGAAAAAGTGGCTCCCGAAATTCCCATTTCATTGCATGTTTCCTCCATGATAACTTGATGTAGTTAGAAGATTAAAACTCTTTAATGGAAGATTAAAACTCTCTAATTAATGGAATGTAAATGTTTAAATAATCTGCAACGCTTAAATGATTCCCATGGAAGATGAATAATTTCTTTGGCTAATCAAAGGATTTGTTTGAACCCAAAAAATGACTTCAACTGGAATTCAGACGAATGGCTTTTTGGCTGTTTGGGTTCTATTAAAAATGGGCTTAAAATTCGAAATTCAAGCACAATTTAACTAAAGAAATTTTATGGTCGACTCGGGTTAGAAGAATATTAGTGTTGGAGCTATGTAAATTCCACTTCGGGCTATAACTAATTTAACTCATGAAAGCATGTTTGACATAGGCTAGGGGAAATTGATGTGAACTTGGTTCGAAAGGAAAAATCTTAAGTTAAGATAAGTTATTTGAATAGTAGGACTAAATAAAATTTCGAGCCCTTTAAACTTAACTTAAACAAGAAATTATATTCTTGTAATTTGATTTAAATCGCTTAAGTTTTTCTAAGAAGAATGACTAGATGAAGGCGACTAAATAGAAAGATTTAGATAAGTCATAGCGACAAAAATAATATTTTGTCCAAATTTTTCCGGTCGCTACAACTCTACCCATTCTAAAAAAAAATTTCGTCCTCGAAATTAGACTTACTTGATCTAGGAGGCTCGCTAGAATGTCTTTATCTTTTTCCCAAGTGGCCTCATTGGTACTGTACCTACCCCACTGGACCTTGACCAACGGAATTTCTCGGTTTCTCAGAATATGGACTTTTCGATATAATATGCACATATGCGCCTCTTCGTATGATAGATCTTTCTTAACTTTAATAGACTCCACATTCACCACATGGTTCGGGTCGTGAACGTACTTTTTAAGATATGAAACGTGAAATACATTGTGCACAGCTGCTAATTCTGGTGGTAATGCTAACCGATCTAGGTGCTAATTTTTCTGTCTTGCTGAATCGCACAACACCTTTCATCGGGGCTACCTTAAGAAACACATTTTCTCCAACTTGAAATTCCAAATCTTTCCTTTTCTTGTTAGCATAGCTAGCGGCCTTAATTCTCGCTTTGATTCCTTCGATGTCTGCAACTGTTTTCCTAACTATTTCTGGACCCAATAATTTCCGTTCGCCAACCTCATCCCAATATAGAGGTGAACTATAGCGACTGAAAATTTTAAAACTATAAACTTTACAATTTCAAATTCTTAAGTCGCGTCGCTACCAATTTCTTCGAATTTAATTCTTTAACTTAATTTAATTATACATAATAAAGATTTATCTTAATTAAAAGCTTATTTAATAGCCGTTTAAATAAGTTAAACATAAATAACATTTTACAAATTTTCTTTTATTCATTTGCCAATTTCTACAAAAATTTGATTACTTAGTTTATAAATTCACTTTTTAGTTCTTAGTTCAATTTATTACAATTAAACTCAAGGATTTAAGACGTTTTCCCCATATGGAAGTCTCCCATTCAACCCCCCATCCTCATGCAACCTTATGCCAAAATGATATGCATAAATAACCTCCCAACTCCACACTTCCAACAACAATCAGCAGCAACCACCAAGGTCTCCTTCCTCTCCATTTTTCAAACGTTCTCCTCTCTTCCCATTTCTTTGAAATTTCTACATACACTCACATCTCCTTCATCATTCATAAATTTTGCAAAGAATGATTCAACAATACATCACACACACACACACACACACACTAATTTCATCCTTACAAACTCATTTCTAATAGTCAACAAATTCCTATAAGAAAGAAAAAAAAATTCATACACACATGAATACTAGCCAACATATACACTGCCTCAATACACAAGAAGAAATTTTCCAACAACTTCCAACATTTATGTATACATCTTCTAGCAATGAACAAGAAAGGGAAATGGAACCAATGACACTACCACGGTGCACCGCCACCACCGACGGCGACCTCCACTGCCGCCAATACCACCACCACCTTTTCAGAGCAAAATTTCATTCTTCCAACTCATTGCACAACTAAGAACAGATCCCAAGCTTTTACCTTCATTTTATGCAATATATTTTAGAATTTGTTTTGGAATTTTGGGGCTAGTTCTTGACTGATTTCAGCTTGGTTTTCCCCTCCTCCCACCACGCTTGCACCTAAAATTGTTCCTTTGCGGCCATTGTCGTCGCGTAGAGGACAAGTGCCGAGCTCCGGCGCGAGTTTCACCGGCGATGGCGTCAAAAAAAATCCGGCCACTCCTCCACTGTTTTGAGCTTCTGTGTTCGCCCGAGTATGGGGGTTGGAGAGTAAATACTATGATTTTTGGATATTTTAAGTTTGGCCCCTAACATTTTAAGTTATTTCATTTAAACCCTAATTTTTCGGTTTTAGTTTAAGTAAGCATGCAAGTTTCTGATTGGGTTACTTTTGGCCCTTGTAATTTTAGATACTTTCAGATGGGTCCCAAAACTTGCGTTTTATTTATTTTAACCTATAACTTTTTATTTTCAATTATTTTAGTCTCTTATGTTGGGGATTCTTCTAAATTAGTTTTGGAAGTTTATAAGATTTTAATTTTAGTTTGTGTTTAGACTTTATTCATTTAAACCCATAAATTAGTTTGTACTTATTTTTAATTAAAGCCCTATTTTCATTAAATATGAAATTTAATAACTTTAGCTATTTAAATTCTAATTTTATTTTTGGATTTATAGAATTTTTGAGGATTTCTAAATTAGTTTAAATAATTTCATTTATTTTATACCCAAATTTTGATTAATCTTTGATTTACTAGTTTTCGTTAGCTTTTGAGTATTAGCCACATTAGGCACTAAACTCTTAAGTATTTCACATAGTTATTTTATTATAACTTAATTTAAAAAAAAATAATAATTATTCCTTTTATAAAATAGATCATTTTACTAAAAATCCTAATTTGAGTTTTATACTCTTTTATAGGCGAGGAGTGAAGAAGTGAGTAAGCCTTGCTCATTAGCTCGACTCGGTGAAACTTGAGGTGGACTCTTTTCTAAAGATATTTTCTCAAAAATAGCGCCAATATTAATTGGTTGTTCTATGAATTGCATATAGAGTTGTGATTTATGTTCTTATATGTTATTTGCATGAGCTAAATCGCTTAATGCATAAGACGAGATGAGACTTTTGCATTTGCTTTATTGCTATACATAGATTTTGCATGCATGCTATGATGTTACTATGCGCGCTAGTATTTTATATGCCTTCGGGTATGAGACGAGAATTGAAAACCTGCATTTGCTATACGATGATTGTTTTCGAGTAGCGACTTATGAGATGTGAATATTTATATGTATATTTGTAGTATAAATTGGTTAATATTGCGCTGAGTCTAATGAGTTTCTATGAAATACTCACCCCTTTTTCAAAATTAACATTTTATAGATTAGGAGTCGGAAGAGACACTTTGAGCAATAGTGGCTTTCAAAATAAATTAAATCAGCTTTATTTTGAATGATTCAAACTTTGTTTAAGTACTTAGAAAACTTTTGATGTTGAATGATTCAAACTTTAGAAAACGTTTGATGTCGTGTGAAACAGTTGACTATCGCCGACAAATTATCTTTTATATTAGCACTTTTGAATCAAGATATTTTCTGCTTTATATCCACTCTTGATTCATTTTGATTTATTTTATTTAAAAAGAGAGAAAATTTTATTGATGTCTTGGGCACCCAGAATTCAGGATGTTATAGCTTGGTATCAGAGAGTGACCTACATTTCTGTAGACCCGCAAAAAACAAATTGTTTAGTAAAGGTTTTAAAAGAATTTTTTTTTAAATTTAAGAATTTTGGAATTTGCCATTGCCATCGCTCCCTCTGCTAACTCTGGAGGTAAAGTAAGATATTTATTTTGAGAAAATGTTTACGTTCAGAAATTCGGGTACATGTTTGATATATGATGTTATGAATTATTGAGACGAGAAATTTATTGTACCATATTTGAGAAATAACCAAGTCGAGTATAATCGGGCATACTCATAGATAAAATAAGTGAGGATAATCAAGAAATGCTTTTACATTATATTTCTTTATTGGTTTAGTCCTTGGGAACTTACTAGAGATAATGAGAAATTTACCTGACTAGACTTTGATAGCGAGTTTTCAGACATGGTCTAGACTAGAAGTATGTGCGAGAGGGTTTTTAAGATCGGAAGAGATACGTTGTCATTTGAGTTTGATCCGGCTAGGACTATGTCAGAGAATATCTTGGCTTACCGCATGGCACGCCATGATGCCTTATCATATGACTTGCCTACTGACGATGCGGCCTCTATTGGCCACTTGATATCTATATTTCCTGAAGGCAGACAGTCATTAACTTCTGAGTTTTACGAGGATCTAAGGAGGCGTCGGGGAGTGGATGTTGATTTCCGGACATTCTATGATGAACTTGTGATGAGTTCAGGGAGGCCCTTTCCACCAGAGCTAGTGCATGCTCTATTGCCAGAGGAGAAGCCTATGGAGATAGAGTTGGAGTTAGACCAAGTTGTACCTGATACTGAGTCTGGGGTATATGGGCCTTCCTTATATGCTCCCGGCACACCTGAGTACACCCCTAGCACTCCACCACCAGGATTTGGGGGTTGGCTTGCTGAGTAGAGTAGGTAGTTGGAAGGGGTAGTAATGAGAAGATGTATCAGCATCAATGGTTATCTTTAAATCTCAAGTTAAGCCAGTGGACTCAAGATGTCATCTCGACTTTTGTACTCCTCATTGAAGGATTTTAAATGTTAATGAAAGAACATTTCTTTTCCCTACATCTGTCAAACTATTTATGATGATATATGTTTCGTGCTATGAATTGCAAGTAAGATAAATTTGATTTTTGTCTTGTGATGTAAAGGAAATCTCACGAGGCGAATCTCAGAACAGCATAACCAGGGAGTTACTCCAGGCAGTACTGGAGCAGAGACAGAATGCACCTGGTATGCCAGTGGTCCCAGCTGTGTCTATAGTTGAACAGTTTCATATGTGTAGACCACCCAAGTTTGAGGGCGGCAATGACCCCTTAGCCGCAGAGGTGTGGCTTGGATCTCTAGAGAAAATATTCAGACATATCTCACGCCCTGACGATCAGAAGGTTCTATGTGCTGAGTTTATGCTAGAGGGTCATGCTGGCCATTGGTAGGACTCTGTCTGCATGACTAGGACTTCAGAAATGTAGAAGGACTTGACTTGGGAATAATTCAAGACCGATTTGATTGGCAAATACTTTCTGCAGGCCCTGCGAGATCAGAAGGAGTCTGAGTTTCTAAACCTGAGACAAGGAAACTTCGATATTACTGATTATGAGAGAAAGTTTGAGAAACTCTCCCACTATGCCCCACATTTGGTAAACACTGAGGCCATGAAAGCCAGGAGGTTTGACAGAGTTTTACGCCCAGATATCCGCCAAATTGTGTGCTCTCACTCCTTGCCCACTTACGGTCAAGATGTGAGAATGGCTCAGACTATGGCTTATTCTGGTCACGAAACAGTGGACAGGGGAACAAGGGAAACCAACAAAATCAGGGTAAGAGAAAGTGACATGGACAGTCTTAGAATCAGAACAAGAATTATGTACCAAACAAGAAGCCAAACACTCTAACCACTGGAAGACAGTCTGGTAATACTTTTCCTCCATGTCCCAGTTGTAAGAAGATGCACAAGGGAGAATTCTTATGGGGGGAGAATTCTTATGGGGGGAAGGGAGTATGCTACAAGTGTAGTCAGCCAGGCCATTTTACAACAAACTGCACAAATGCACCAGCTCAGAGCAGTGACCAGAAGAAGAATGTGGAGCAGGCTAAGAAAGGAAAGGCATGAGTGTTTGCCATGACCTATGAGGATGTTGTCGACAATACTAATGTGATTGCAGGTATACTAATTAATTTTAAGTATTCCTGTATATACCTTATTTAATCTTAGGAGTTAATAAATTCCTAATATGGTAATCATAACATGATAACAAGTATATTGTTTGTCTCTAGTATCCCTGTATATGTCCTAATAGATTCAGGTGCCACACATTCCTTTATCTCAGTTTTATGCCTAGCTTGATTGAAATTAGTAGGCGAGAAAGTGGGTAGTACTCTGGAGGTTAGTATACCATCAAGCGGAATCATCAATACTGATAGGGTGGTCTCGGATGTACCAATTGACTTCGATGGGATGGTACTAAAAGCAGACCTGAATGTGATTGAGATAAAAGACTTTGACATCATCTTGGGCATAGGCTGGCTAAGTAGCCATGAGAAAGAAGTGGCGTTCCAGAAAAATGAAGAGGATATACTCAAGTTTTATGGCTCGAAAGTGAAGGCACTCCCCCAGAAAAATGAAGCAATTGTATCAATAAAATAAAGATTATCATATCGTCATAAAGAACCAGATCCAACTAGTTTTGAATCATGAAACAAATTGAATTTTCTATTTCCAAATGAACCAAAATAACCAAATTTGTCCAAAGCAGGAATGGAAATTAAATTATGTCTAAAAGACAGCACAACAAATGTCTCATCAAGATCCGAATAATATCCATTCTTTAACAATAATCTAAATTTCCCTATTGCCTCTATTTCAACCTTTGTGCCATCGCCAAAATAGATGTATATTTCACCATCACTTGGTTTTCGGTAACTCAAATAGCCATGCATAGACACACTGATGTGAGTGGTTGCACCAGAATCTATCCACCATGTCTCTAGGTATTGAAGCTAAATTAACCTCAGAACAAACCATAAGAAACAACCAGTACCTTTCTTAGCACGCCAAGTGTGATAATTGGTGCAATGCTTCTTATTATGCTCTTCAGCTCCATAGAAGAAACAACCAGTGCCTTCTGAATCGTCCTATTTCTTTTGTTGTTTCTTTTGAGGTGTTGTATCTGCAACTTCCTTATTCTTCTTTCTTTTCTTTCCCTTGTCCTTGTTTTTAGAGCTTGAGGCCAGACGAGCACTTTCTGTCTTATCTTGCTTTAACCTTTCCTCTTCCTGGACACAGTGGGATATGAGCTCATTCAGAGATCGAAGTCTCTTTCTGACAATTATAGCTTACTTTAAATTGATTAAACTGCGATGGAAGAGATATTAGAACCAGATGCACTAGAAAGTCCTCAGAGAGGTCAAGTTTAAGTGCTTTCAACTTTGAAGCAAGATAAGACATCTCTAAGGTGTACTCTCTGATATTGCCTTTACATATATACCTCGTTGAAATAAGATTTGCTAAGAGTGAACCAATTTCAGTCTTTTCATTCTTAACAAACCTTTTCTCAATATCAGCAAGGAAATCTTTAGCTATTACGATATTTTCGGAAATTGTGCCCCTGAATGCTTTTGGAATGGCCTTCTCTCAGCACATGTGATTTGATCTCTCCCACCTATCCATATCCCTTTTTTGATCAGAGGTACTCTGATATGTAAGAGGTTGAGGAGAATCTTATCTCGCCACGGCTTGAAGTTGGAACCATTTAGCATAGGAATTGAGTTGATGTTGGTAGTGATATTAGCAGGAGCCATAGCTGATTTGAGAACAACAAACATACAAAACATGCTCACATGAATCTTCAATACCAAAAAACACAATAATAAATTCAAATAAAAGTAAACCACATCTCAGGATACCGGGTACTCCATTAATATCCTATCTTTGGACAAAACATTAACTTGTAAGTGATACCTTAGTGTAGTAAGCAAACACTGACAATAAGAACGTATCGAACAATAAATCTTCCTTTGGGCCGGTTTATTGTTCATATGTAAAACCGAATAATTATCATGTGTTTATTACCACAGGTGCACATGCAACTTTGTGAAATATCAACCTTCCTTTGGGCCGATCAATATTCACATAAGTTACATGCTCACAACCATTTATATTTCAAAATAAATCAATTTCCACAAGAGAGGCCACTTTAGTGACATGTTGCTTCAATTAATTTACCTCAAAATACATACAAAACCATACCAATATTTGAATTTATAATTGTTCCTTAGATCGATCCGTAAAATCATAGGAATTTAACTCAAAGTTAACCAAATACCATATACACGTGTAATCATAGATAATCGTCAATAATAACCAATCTCACATGTATATGTTATGTATTCATGTAACTTTAATTTAATAATAATATTATAATGAATAATGACCGCTAATGGGCATTGCGTTCTGCCGAAAGTCCAAAAGCTTCAGAAGGTATGAATTTAAATAATTCACGCAACGGTCAAATGCAATTGAGGATTAGAATTCATGAATATATAATTCCATTCGCCAAGTTATGCATGGACCGAAAACAACATTAGCCAGCAGCTGCCAAAAGTCATCAATTCAGAAATCAGAAGCCCGAGTATATAATGATCATTCAACAAATTTGCATGAATCTCGGGCCATAAGAGTAATCTGGCATATACGCAATGTATACAATATATAATTCACTGGCACAATTCATGATAAATCGACTTGAATCAATATTAAATCACCTAACGATACCATAAACTTAATATTTATAAATCCACAATGAATCAAATGTGGGATGGCTCTAATACCACTTGTTGGAATAATCCTTTTGTGAATAAGATGACATAAACCGTAAACCCACATTGAACATCGAGAATTAATTTCTAGAAAAGCGGAAGCATACCTGAATCCATAGATATAATTAATCGTCTAGAGCCATGCGGTTGGCCTTGCAAATCAACACGTTTTCTGTATGTTTTCTCTCTGAAGATGGTATATCAGACAGAATATAACTTGAACGTGCGATCTAGAGACCATAACTTATGTATATATAGAGATAGCAGGCGTGTTATCCCTAGGGTTTCACTATTTCAGCCCATAATTGAAATGAAGCTCATTAGGTCTCTACACATTAAAAGCCCACACCCTATCAGATACACTAAAGCTCAAATTACCGAAATCTTGTTAGATCACTTTCAGCAGGCTTAACCTTATAGACAGCCCACAACACATAATTATTCACATATAAGCCCAGTGTTCAATTAAGAATCCAACAGCGTATACATCAACTAACAATCTGAACTTCCTTGGTGGTGTTTCGTCTGAAGATTTTTCAAGGCTGGATGAAGAGCTTGGTGATGCTAAATGAGATGAAATAGGTGATGCCACAAAAGAACTAGTTGGTGTATTTGTTGTTGTTGGCTTTTGACTTTCATTTACGGAGACTCCATCAAGAAAAGGCACCTGTTCTTACATTTTCTTTTCACTTCTATGCCAATTCTAGCTTGCCTTTTCATCAAATACTACATCCATCCTTATCAAAATCTTGCCATTAAGAAGGTTATATGTCACGCCCCCTCAAATTTACTACTTATTATTATCAATTATATTCGAAAGCGGAAGCTTTTGAGTTTAATTTCGTTTTTTGTGCAATTTGAGAGGACGGGACTTGCAAAACAACTACTTTTGTACAACTTTATTTAGACTTAGAAAAGGATCAAAATAACACAACAAATTATATTGGTAAGTATTTCATTTATTACCAAAACCGAACTACGGGAAAGCCAAGTTTTTACATAGGCGTACTTATTTATACAAAAGATACTAGACCCGTATATTGGTTTGGACATATATCCAAAATATAGATTCCCCTCTACATGCAAAATCCTCTTCCAACCGTGGGCAGACTCTGATTCTTGGTTTGCTTGACTAATATTTTACCTCCGACCATCTACAAAATCTGTAGAAAATAGAAGTATGAGTACAACATACTCAGTGAGTAACAAAATACCTCGATTCAACTTTCATTTAAGAAAAATGTACTTTCAAGAAAATCGTTAGATGCACAAAGCTTTTAAATGTACGAAAGGGCCCTATCATTAGTTAAACAACTACCCATGGTACGCACATGATTGGCCAAGACCACATAGGAAGGCCACAAGGATTCAGATTGGCCAAGACCACACAGCAAGGCTACAAAGATTTTCACATAGCCAAAATGACCCAGACTACATAGTAAAGTCATGTTCCACAGAGCAATTTAGAACGGGTAGAATATTAACTAGCGATGTAGATGCAATAAACCAATCTTTCTTTCCATAAAAATGCATCAAAATCCATGTTTGTCTCATAGAAATTATCAATCAAATACACACTTATCTTATCAAAACTATATGCATGTAGAAAGAGAATCAAAGTATTAGGTTACTCACCTCAAGGTTTGCTAAAGATTGCTTTAATTCTAAATATCAAAGTACCTTTGAAACTTCAATAGTCCTAACCCAAAAAGGGGTTCTTTAAGTTGGGATTACCCTATATATGAATAAGGGCCCTTTTTCAAGTAGGAAATAGGTGTTTTGGTAATGTTTTACCACACTTCTTGGCTTTGGACGAATTTTAGATGGATAGTGGAGGGTTGGGGAGCAACTTGGTTGATTTCTTTAACTTTGGGCCCTTTTTATACTTGGAAGATTTAATTGTTTTCAAAATACATTTGCAATCCACCAATTATAAGAATGACAAATGTCTTGATATCTGGCAAAAATAGCATGTTTATTAATTACAAATATGACAAGTGGTTTAACACTTGTCAAAACTAACATTATTAATATCACATGGCAATTTAGAAATTACAAAAATAACCAATGTCTCCTAATTTGGCAATTTTGTATCTAGGGAATGACTTGGCCAAAAATTTATGATTTTTTGACCTTGAATCATTTATTCCTATCACTCTCAAACTAATTATCATATTGCTTATTAAATTTTTACGGGATGTTACATTATACAATCTATATGCCTTATCGAACAAGAGGGAAGTAGATCGGAGAATCAATTCATAGTGAGAGAGTGGATCACTTGTTCCTTGAAAAGTTTTTTCAAAGGATTCATCTATCTAATTGATGAATCATAAGAAGACAATTCATGGTTCATATGTTTAGTAAGAAAGAATAATCAAGTTGAGTTCGTGGATTTCCCTAGGTCAGTTTATCGGCCAATAAATATAAATAAAAAATAAAAATAAAGGATTTTTATCTTCAAAACCCATTGGAAGGGGCAATGCAAGAGAAATCATAGAGAAATGATCGAATCTTTGGACTCCCCAAAAATACTATGAGGTGTCGAAAATGGTCGAAGTAGTTGAATAGGAGGATCGCTATGACTATAGCCCTTGGTAAATTTACCAAAGACGAAAATGATTTATTTGATATTATGGATGACTGGTTATGGAGGGGCCGTTTTGTTCTTGTAGGCTAGTCTGGTCGATTGAGAACAATAACCTATAAAAATATATTTTTCGGACTTTTCATCTAGTTTTTGACTAACATGAGAATTTACCAAAGCATAAGCAATACAACCAAAAACTTCTAAACGACTCAGACATGGTATAATACCATGCCAGGCTTCTAATGGAGTTTGATTCATGACAGCTTTTGTGTGAGAACTATTTAGTAAATACACTATTGTTGCCATAGCTTCAACCCAAAATTCATTTGGAAGTCCCTTTGATTGTAGTAGGCTTCTTGCCATTTCAACAACTGTTCTGTTTTTCCTTTCTGCAACTCTGTTCTGTTCCAGAGTGTAAAGAGTTGTCAATTCCCTGTGAATGCCATTTTCTTTGCAGAAAAGATCAAATTCTTTGGATAAGAATTCTCCACCTCTGTCAGTGCGAGGAGCTTTGATGCAAAATTTAATTTGTTTCTCAACTTTTGGTCTAAAGTACTTGAATTTCTCATAAGTCTCTGACTTATTTTCTAGAAAATAAACCCAGCTCATGCAACTATAATCATCAATAAAAAGCAAAAAATAATGACCCCCTCCAAAAGATTTAGTTTGCATAGGGCCACATAAATTAGCATGAATTAATTCAAGACACTTTGATGCTCTTCAAGCCTTTCCAACAGGAAATAATTTTCTGGTTTGTTTTCCATATACGCATCCCTCACGGTAGTCCAAGAACCATACCTTTATCACTTAATAATTTCAGACCTTTGATGTTGAGATGCCCATATCACAAATGCCATAAAGTAGAGTCATCTTTTCCATTAATAGCCAGAGCAAAATTTCCCATGTGTGAAACTTCCAATGGGAACATTTTATCTGGAGTCATGCTAATATTGATCAATGTATGGCCTGACTTCTTCTCTTTAATACAACATGCATCATCGTCAAATGAAACTGAATACCCATTAGCCATTAATTGTCTCAGCAAATTATATCCCAAATCAGGTACAAACTGAACATCATGCAATATTTTTACACTACCAGGGGTGATTTTAATGCTAACGGTCCCTTTCAGTTTTACCTGCATTTCGTTGCTACTTCTATGTCTCGTCGAGTTCCTTCCAATAGGGATAAGTGGTTGTGCAGCACCCATTGCAATACCGTTGCCCGCCATAGAACTTTCTCTCAAAGTGTTTCACTCAATTCACATTTTTACACTCTCTACTCACTCTCTAAAACACTACTCTGATATGACAAATGTTGGGAGCTTAAGAAGAAATAAAAAGATTGCAAGAAAGTAAAGGAAAAGAGAAAAGATGTAGGAAAGATTATTTTTCTTGTATATTCCTTCTACAAATGGAGGGGCCTATTTATAGGCTTACAAGATATAGAAAGTTCCAAAAAAAAAAAAACTCATAAATCTTTCCTAAGTCTAACCACAAAACAAAGAGATAATAGAGATCTTCATAAATCTTTTACTAAGTCTAAGCTATAATTAAATTACATGCCAAAATATTTCCTGCAATTAACTAACAAACAACTACTTTCTTTTATTATTATTATTATTTTTGAATCAACCTTCAATACTTTGAAGCCGCCCCTTCAACAATAAGAACTATATTGGAAGCAAAGATCTGAGAAATTTTGGTTGCGAGAAAGGGATTCAAATACTCAGTATTTTCGCAAGACTGCCTCAGTGTGAAGGAATTTGAATCTTATCAAACAACTTAAAAAATCTTCAGATGAATGGGTCTCTGATGTTTTGGGTGTTCAAAGAATCATTAAGGATTATTTTCAGAACCTGTTCAGTACTTCATTAGTGGATAACAATCTTAGGACGGTTGTCTTCTTAATTGAGCCAAGGGTCACAGGTTTGCACAATGAAGCTCATCTCGCCCCTTTTTCTGCTGAGGAAATAAAAGATGCTGTTTTTTCTATGCATCTGAACAAGGAATCGGGTCCAGATGGAATGAACCCAACTCTTTATCTAAGTCATTGGGATATAGTTGGAGAAGATGTCATATCTATGTGTTTGGATTGCCAACTGTCAATTTCCTAGAGGCTTGAACGACACATCCATTGTTCTTATTACTAAGAGAACAAACCAAGAGTCTATGCATGACCTTTGGCCAATTTCACATCGCAATATCTTATATAAAGCCATTGCTAAGACGTTGGCTAATCGGCTTAAACTTTTGCTTCCTAATATCATTTTTGAAACGCAATGTGCATTTGTGCCAGGAATGTCTATCACAGACAACATTCTTGTTTCTTTTGAAGCATTTCATTTTATGAAGAGGAAAAATAGAGGCAAACAAAGTGTGGTTGCTCTTAAAAGTCAATATAAGCAAGGCATATGATAGTCTCAAATGGAGTTTTTTTTAAAGGATGTGTTGATCCGACTGGGGTTTCATCAACAATGGATTAATTGGATTTTGTTATATGTTTAAACAGTGAACTATAATGTTCTGTATAGAGGTGTGGAGCTTGGACTAATATTTCAAGGTTGCCCATTATCGCCATACCTTTTCATTTTATGTGCCGATAGCTTGTCTATGATGATTAAACAAAAGGTAGCTAAGGGTGTCATACATGGTTGTAAGATCTCTCGACATGCTCTTATTTCCCACTTATTTTTTGTGGATGATAGCCTTCTTTTCTTCTGAGCTAACAAAAGGGAATGTGACATAATCAAGGAAATTTTAACCCAGTATGAAAGGGAGACAGCACAATCTATCAACTTCCAAAAACCAACCATACGCTTCAGTTCAAATGTGGATACCAAGAGACAACTAAGTATTCATTCGAGCATGAGGATTCAGGCATTTCAAGGACATGATCGTTATCTCGGTTTGCCCTCCATGGTGGGACAGAAAAAGAAGGAAATATTTGCTTTCATTAAAGATAGAGTTTGAAAACGGGTGTATGGTTGGAAAGAAATTTTTTTATGAAGAGCAGGGAAAGAGATTTTTCTAAAAATGGTCACCTAAGCCATTCCAAACTACGTCATGTGTGCCTTTTTGATCTCTGTCCAGTTGTGTGAAGGGATTGAATGATTGAAGAAAAACTTTTGGTGGAAATCAAACCAACATGATGGTAGAGGAATTAACTAGGTTTGTTGGGAAAATCTCAGTTTACCAAAGAAGAAAGGAGGTATGGGATTTAAGAAGCTTCAAGATTCTAGTTTGGCACTTTTGGGAAAACACGGATGGAAATTTCTTGTTGAAATGGATATTGTTGTCTCCCATTTATTCAAAGCTCATTATTTTCCTTCTTTGAGTTTTTTTGAAGCCGCCATGGGTCATAATCTGAGCTACGTTTGGAGGAGTATTATGGCTGTTCAATCAGCACCAATGATTATCTTTAAATCCCAAGTTAAGCTAGTTGACTTAAGATGCTATCTAGACTTTTGTACTCCTTATTGAAGGATTTTCATTCGGTCTTACTAATGCCCCCGTAGCATTCATGGACCTGATAAATCGAGTCTTCCACCAGTATTTGGATAAATTCGTCATCATCTTCATCGAAGACATACTGGTTTACTGGAGGGATCCAAAACTACATGAGGAACACTTGAGGACTGTGCTGGACACATTGAGGTCAGAGAAACCATATGCCAAATTCAAAAAATGCGAATTTTGGCTTGAGAGAGTTGGATTTCTTGGCCACATTGTCACGGCCAGAGGCATTGAGGTTGATCTTTCTAAAGTTGAAGCCGTAAAAAATTGGCCGACCTTTGCTAGCGCTGGAGATGTAAGAAGCTTTCTAGGATTGGCTAGGTATTACCGAAGATTCATAGAGGGTTTCTCCAAAATAACAGGACCTATGACTCAGCTGACTAGAAAGGGAGTTAAATTTCAGTGGTCAGATCGGTGTGAACAGAGTTTTCAAGAATTGAAGAAAAGGTTAATTTCAGCTCCGGTTCTAACTATACCTGATGGCACTGAGGGTTTCGTCATTTACATAGATGCCTCCAAGCATGGGTTGGGGTGTGTACTGATGCAATATGGGAAGGTCATAGCTTATGCTTCAAGACAGCTAAAACCATATGAGCAGAATTATCTGACTCATGACTTAGAGCTTGCAGCATTAGTGCATGCCTTAAAAATTTGAAGCCACTACTTGTATGGGAGTAAATGCGAGATCTACACTGATCATAAGAGTCTGAAGCCACTACCAGTCCGGATGACTCTCAGTGTAGATCAGCTAGCCCAAGTATACGTTAAGGAGATTGTGTGACTACATGGAGTACCGATTTCCATTGTGTCAGATTGGGACCCGAGGTTTACCTCAAGATTCTGGAAAAGCCTTCAAACCGCCATGGGGACCCATTTAAACTTTAGCACTGCCTATCACCCTCAGACAGACGGACAGTTTGAGCATACTATCCAGACACTGGAAGACACGATGAGAGCATGTGTGCTGGACTTAGGCGGAAAATGGGATGAACGCCTACCATTAGTGAAATTTGCCTACAATAATAGTTTCCAGGCCATGATTGGCATGACTCCTATGAAGCTTTGTATGATAGACGATGTCGATCACCAATTTATTGGGCTAAGGTTAGAGAAAGAAAATTACTTGGGCCGGACATGGTAAGGGAGACAGTGGCAAAGATTGAAAAGATCAGATCCAGAATTAAGGTAGCTCAAGATAGACAGAAGAGTTATGCTTATTTGAAAAGGAAGAATTGGGAATTCCAGATTGGGGAGAAAGTGTTTCTCAAGGTAGCACCAATGAAGGGTGTCCTATGATTTGGGAAGAAAGGGAAATTAAGACCCCGGTTCATAGGACCGTTTGAGATATTAGAAAGAGTCGGGAATGTAGCGTACTGTCTGGCTTTGCCGCCTGAGCTTTCAGCAGTACATAATGTTTTTCACATTTCATTATTGAAGAAGTACGTCCCTGACCCGAATCACGTGGTGAACTATCAAGATATTGAGATTCAGAAAAATTTATCCTACAAGGAAACCCCTATACGCATTTTAGATAAGAAAGTTCATGTCTTGAGAAATCGAGAGATTCCTTTAGTTAAAGTCCAGTGGGGTAGAGATGGGAGTAATGAGGTCACTTGGGAAAAAGAGGAAGAGATCCGTGAGAAATACCCTGACCTCATAGGCCAAGTAAGTTAAATTTCGAAGACGAAATTTATTTTAACGTGGTAAGGTTGTAGCGACCGAAAAATTTTAAAATTTTAAACCTTACATTTACGAATTTTTAGTCACGTCACTACCAAAATTTATCGAATTTAATTCTTAAACTTAATTTAATTTATTCATAATAAATATTTATCTTAATTAAGAAATTTCAATTGATTTAATTAATTACCATTTAATTAATCATTTAAGTAAGTTAAGCTAAATTCACGTTTATATAAAATTTTCTTTTATTCAAATTTACAATTGCTACAAGTTTAGTTAATTAGTACCTTAATCAAACTCTTAGTTCTTAATCCAAAATCATTAAATTAAACCATGGATTATGACTTTTCCCTTATTTAGTAACCCTAATTCAAACTTTCCTCCCTATACAACTCTATGCCAAATTAAATTCTATAAAATTCCTCCCAACACCACCCTCTCCAGCAGCCCAAATCTAGCCACCAAAGAAGGTCTGTTTCATCCCCTCTCCTTTTCCTCTCTGCTTCTTCACTCATCTCCCTCTCCACCGTCCCCTCTCCTTATCTTTGTCTAGGAAATTTTGCAAACAACCACAAGAAGCAGCCACAATAGCAGTACATTTAGCCACAAGATTGCTCTCAACACACACTGCCTCATTACACTTCACCTTTGAGGCATCCATACACACACGTCTCACCCTTGCAAATTCATTCCAAGTATTCAACACATTCAAGAACATTCAAGTTTTGATGCATGTACATCTACACACAAAGTGACATTTCCTGGTACATTTTTCATATGAACACAGGGAGGTCCTGAAAAATTCAATACATACACACACTTATACATAAACAAACTGCCTATCATTGCCAAGAACACATAGCTACAAACTTCCAATTTTTGGTGTGTGTGTGTCATTGGTAGAGGATGAAGGCAATGTCACCACCATTATCACCATCGCCGACTGCCCCCCGCCACTGGCTTCCAACACACATACACACATTAGTTTGAAGACTTCATTGATGGAAAAGTCGACAAGAAGGGAAATAAAAACCAAAGACACCCCACCGTGCACCTCCACCACCGTGCACCGCCACCACCGCCGACTGCCTCCCCACTACCGCCAGTACCACCCCTATTTTCACCCCAAAAACTCCACCTTTCGACTCACTACACACCCAGGAACCTAACCCAACCATCTACATCCACTCTTAGACAACACAAATCGGAGATTTTTCGGATTTGGGGCTAGGCTCGACCGAATCCCCTCGATTTTCCCCTCCTCCCACTGGCTTTGCACCCAAATCTGCCCTTAGGGCCTTCACCGCTGCGGGCGACATGCTCCGGCGTGGTGTCGCTTGCGAACGGGGCGAATTGGCCTCCCCCCTTTGGCCGAGAATCCCCGCTGCCCCTCTCCCTCTCTGCCTCGGTCGAATGGCTCAGGGGTTGAGGGAGCAATTTATGTATTTTGTTGCATTTTACATTTTAACCCCAAAGTTTTGCCTTGTGTCATTTTAGGCCTAGACTTTATATTTAGTTTAAATGAGCATAAATCTTCTAATTTTGTCATTTTTAGCTCTCATACTTTTGATCTCTTTCGGATAGACCCAGAAACTTATGTTTTATTCATTTTAGCCTATAAACTTTTATTTTCAGTCATTTAAGTCGTTTATTTTGAGGATTCTTTCAAGTTAGTTTTAAAAGTTTATAAGATTTAATTTTAGTTTATATTTAACTTTATTTATTTAAACCCATAAATTAGTTTATATATATTTTAATTTAAGCCCATTTTCTTAAATATGAGATTTAATGACTTTAATTATTTAAATTATAATTTTTAGATTTATTGAATTTTTGAGGATTTCTAAATTAGTTTAATTAAACTCATATATTTTATACCCAAATCTTAGTTAATCCTTGATTTTCTAATTTTCCTTAACTTATGAGTATTAATCACATTAGACACTACACCTTTAAGTATTTTATATAATTATTTTATTATAACTTAATTTAAAATAATTCCTTTTATAAAATAACTCATTTTAGCAAAAACCCTAATTTGAGTTTCATATTCTTTTATAAGCGAGGAGTGAAAAATAAGTGAGTAAGCCCTGCCCATTAGATCGACTCGGTGGAATTTTGAGGTAGACTCTTTTCTAAGATATATTCTCAAAATAGAGCTAATATAAATTGATTGTTCTATGAATTGCATATAGATATGTGACTTATGTTCTTATATATTATTTGCATGAGCTTAATTGCTTTATGCTTGAGACGAGACGAGATGAGATTTTTGCATATTCTTTATTGCTATGCATAGATTTTGCATGCATGCCATGATGTTACTATGCGCGCTAGTATTATATGCTTTCGGGCATGAGACGAGAGTTGAAAACCTGCATTTACCATACGATGTTTGTTTTCGAGTAGAGACTTATGAGATGTGATTTGCATTTTTATAAGTATGTTTGTAGTATAAATTGGTTAATATTGTGCTGAGTCTACTGAGTATTTCTATGAAATACTCACCCTTTTCAAAATTAACATTTTGCAGACTGGGATTCGGAGGAGACGCCTTGAGCGATGATGGCTTCCAAAATAAATTAAATTGGCCTTATTTTGAATGATTCAAACTTTGTTTAAGTACTTGGAAACTTTTGATGTTAATTGATTTAAACTTGGTAACGTTTGATGTCGTGTGAAACAGTTTATTATTTTCGATGAATTATCTTTCACATTATCACTTTTGAATCAAGATATTCTCCGCTGTATATCCACGCTTGATTCATTTTGATTTATTTTATTTAAAAGAGAAGAGAAAAAAAAGAAGAGTGAAAAATTTAATGACGTCTCGGGCGCCGAGAGCCCGGGGCGTTACAGCTTGGTATCAGAGTAGACCCCAATTGGAAGTGTGGCCAACGAGGACGTTGGGCCCCCTTAGGTGGGGTGATTGTGACAGCCTCAATCCCACATCGCTTGGGTAGAGAAAGTGAGACCAGTTTATAAGCCATGAGACCCACTCCATCTGACATGAGGCCTTTTGAGTGAGAACTCAAGAGCAAAACCGTGAGGGCTAGGCTCAAAGCGGATAATATCATGTCAAAGTGGAGCGGGTCATTACAATTGCAGGTGGAGAGTGGGGAGTGGGAATACTATTTGGGTTTGAAAAGATCCTTGGTTACCTAATCAACATCAACCTTTTATTTCTTTAGACCCTATCCCTGGGGCTAATGGCACTATAGTTAACCAACTCATGCTTGAAGGTAATCGTGGTTGGGATGTTGACCTTTTGAATGATTTGTTTATCAAAGTATCCCTCTTAGCATTCGTCACATTGACGAACGCATGGTTTAGCTTCATGAGAAGTGGGGTGTTTATTCTGTTTGACGTGGTTACAATTTGCTTAGGAGCTAGAGGTATTTTTATTCACAGTCATCCTTTGATACTTTTTGGTCGAAAAATTGAGGTCTTAAAATTCCTAGCAAATTAAAAAAATTTCTTTGGCATGCGGTCTCTAATGTTCTTCCCACTCGTGATCTTTTAAGTATGAAAAGAATCCCAGTGGATAGCCACTGCCCGGTTTGTTATAATATGGCAGAATCTATACCCTATTGTTTGTTATTATGTAAGTTCAATACCTAAGTTTGGACAGCGTGGGTTTCTGCTTTTATGTAAGTTCAATACCTAAGTTTGGACAGCGTGGGTTTCTGCTTCACAATGGCTATTGATTTGAGCTTCAAAAAATGGCTGTGTGACATGTTTAATGCCAATGTGGGTTCCGCTGACTTTATTGGAATGGTGTGTTGGGCATTAATGATGAATCGAAATGAAACGGTATGGCAAGCTTGCTTTTTTTTAGTGTTGAAAATAGTGGATTATGCTCAAGTATCTCTTAATCAATTGCAGAGTGCGAAGAAATTCTCTCCTAATCCGGACATTCTTCCACAGCAAATAGGAGAGCAAACATGGAAAGCATATCCTGATGGTTATCATAAGATAAATATTGACGCTGCAAATTTTAGAGAGGAAGATAAAGTTGGGATTGGTATTTTTGTTAGAGATGAGCATGGATTATTTGTGGTGATCAAGATTATTCCAATTGAGGATGATGTTGAACCATCAATTGCTGAATCGTTGGGGGTCAAAGGAGCCTTGGCTTGGGCAAAAAAATCTTCTCTCAAGCTTTGATTGTGGAGATAGATGCCTTAGTCGTCTCTAATGTACTTCAACATGAAGAATCTGGTAATTCCTATTTTGGTATGATTATAGAAGATTGTCGAGTGATTGCTTGTGAGATGATTGGAGTTAGATTCAATTGGGTTAGAAGTTCTGAAAATCATGCTACTCATACGCTAGCCAGTATGGCGGTTTCCTTGTTAGATCTACTAGAATATCTTAACTTTCCCCTATTTTTTATTTTTGATGTAATACTTTCGGACTCTATGAATGAATAAGACTTTCTCTTTCAAAAAAAGAAAAAGAAAAGGAAAGGAAAAGAACTGGAAGTCTTCCTCTACAAACTTGACAAGTTTCCAATCGATATTAGAAGAATTAAAAAATAAATACTAGAACTTAAAGAAAAAATTATTATTTCGTTTCTCTTTTTCAATAAACTGTTGGAATGATATTAAAAATAAAATAAAGTAAATTGTTGGAATGAAATTGGCAATTATTGTGACATTTGAACACCATACATGTTAGAAATCTTATTGTAATGTAAAAAAGTGTTAATTAACTTATTTTAATAAATCTATCAAAAGAAAAAAAGAAAAGAAATGAGTAAGAAATAAATGTGTTCACTTGCTATTAAATTTAAAATCAACTAAGAAATAAACAGTTCTGATCACCCGCTAAACGTACATGTAACGAGTGATAATTAGACAACTCACATGTGAGTTGTTGTATGTGAGTTGTCCCACACATGAATTGACAAATTATCATTAGCACGTGTGCTTCTGGTAGGATAATCCTGCCAGACTTTTGGCCATAGGTGATCAATTTTAAACAACTACTAGAATATGGAATATATGTGTTTGGAATTGGTAAAGAAATACTAAAATGACTTTGACCGTTTGAAAATGAAAGTGTTGACTTTCTCTATCTATTCTTAGAGAGACAGACTTTTCTTTCTTACGTCTAGGGTTCTTGGACCCTATTGATGGCTTTGCAATGGAGGACATTGACGCGTTGTAGAAATCATTATCAATTGCGCAAGACGAGGAGGATACTGCAGTATTGGATTCGAACACTATTTCACAATATTCAAAGGACGGTAGACTAGGACTGTTGGGAAAGGTCTTGACAAGAAAGAACTTTGGTCATGAGGCATTGAAGGAGATGATGTTTTTGATCCGAAGACCGGATGGAGAAATACAATGTCGTTCTCTGGATGATCATGTCTTCTTGCTGGAATTTGACAAGGAAACTGATGCTACTAGGGTATGCGAACAACAACCTTGGAATTTTGGGAGAAACCTCATTGTTCTCACCAAGATTACGGAGTAATCTATTCCAAAGTCCATTCAATTTCAGTGGGTGCCCTTTTAGGTGCAAGCCTATAGGGTTCCCATTGTTTATATGCATGAAACTACAACGAGAATTGTTGGTAACAAAGTAAGACACTTTATGGAGTTTGACACTGATGCGAGAGGATCTTGGTAGTGTTTCTTCTTACGTATAAGATGAGGATTGGATGCCAGGAAGGCATTGAAGCGCTTCTTAAATTTACAGATTGGGGATAATGGAAAAGTGGTTCAGATTCAATTCAAGTATAAAAAGCTCCCAGACTTTTGTACTCTATGTGGGAATGTACTCTATGTGGGAAATTGGATCATTCTTTTCATGAATGCAAGGCGAATGTGCCTATGATATTTTGAAAGAAAGAGCATCATCATTTTGGGGATGCTTTAAAGGCTCCTATGAGAAGTAGGGCTCAGGTGAGGCAAAGGAAGGAGAGAAAGTCATTCAAGGCGGGTGAGAGTGAGTAGAGTGGCTCTTCCATTTAACCGAATACGAATATTGAGATGAACCATGTGGAAAACGAGGGATCAACGGCTAGGGAGTTGGAGGAGAAGGGAGTAGCTGTTGGGGATAGAGTGGGTAGTGGAGAGCAGATGATCGGCCCAGTAAACGGAAGACATTGAATGTAAATGGGAAGAAGGTAGTGGTGGCAAGGGAAAATTGTGAGGCCATGCAAACTGATCAAGAGCAATAGGCATTAAAAAAATTGGCATGTCCAGTTAAAGATAGGGTGGGAATGAAGGAGAATATTCTACTACTTGATTATGGAAACAACAAGAATAAGAGGAAACTGGCCGAGGGAGTAATGGGGTCGGTGGGAGAAAAGAACTAGTGGTTTTTTCATAAATGGGAAATATTACCTTAATATGCGGGGTTGTATGAACAATAAGTATCATTAGCTGGAATGCATGTGGGTTTGGGAGTACTCGTATGTTCCGAGAGCTCCCGAAGCTTATTAGGAGCAAACATCCCAGTGTGGTTTTCATCATAGAGACCAAAGTGGCTGGAAGGAGATCGGAAATAATGAGTAGATCATTGGGTTTTCACAGAAGTTTTCATGTAAATAGTAAAGGGCGGAGTGGATGATCTTCATTCTGTGGAGTGATGTGTGGGATGTCAGTATTAGAAGATTTTCCTTTCATCATCTAGAGGCAAATATTATTTATGATAGAGGGGAACAATGGAGATTTATTGGATTTTATGGGGACCCAGTAGTAGGGGAGAGACACCATAGTTGGAAGCGGATGAGGTAAGAAGAGTGGGGGTCGGATTTTGCCAATTCTTCTTAGGAGATTTCAACAAAATTTTGAGCATGTAGGAGAAATAGGAGATCGGAAGAGGTCGGATAGGAGACGACCAGTGATGGAAGGATTGTGGCAGGTGGTTAACTTTTGTATGTTGAGAGATATTGGTTATAAAGGTCCCCGTTATACTTAGCAGTCTTCAATGCAAAGGCGACATAGAATTACTGAAAGCTTGGACTGTTATTTGGCTTGTAGGGCATGGATGGATATGTTTTTACATTGTGAGCTCCATCATCTTGACTATTATTACTTGGATCATTGTGTTCTATGGCTGGACTTTAATAAGACCACAATGAGGACATGCCCAAGGCACTCATTCTTCAGATTTGAGCCTCTTTGGCTATTGGAGGATGGATGTACAAATGCCTTTTAGAAAGTATGGGCTGATTTTGGAGAGGGGACTTTGAAGGACAAACTGTAATTATGTAGTACCAAACTCATCTCATGGAACACGAGGATGGAGGGTCAATTCCAAGCAAAGATTGAATTTTCTTTATGATAAATTTCAGCATGATGAGGAAATGGAGAAGGTGAGACAGCTGGAGGGAGAATTGGAGTTGCTAGAAGGGAAAGATGAGATGTATTGTTCCAACAGGCTCGTTCAGATTGGTTGAGGATGGGGGATAAGAATACTCGCTATTTTCATCCCAAGGTAAAGGGAGACGGGAGAGGAATAAAATTAAAAGGCTGGTGGACCAGCAGAGGGTTTGGCTGGAAGATGTGATGGAAATTTCGAATATTGTTGTGACATATTTCTCCGAGCTCTTTACTACTTAAGGGACGGCATTGGAGGAGTTTAGTTTGCAAGTGGGCTAGTGGGATACCATGCTATCACAGGAATCTTTGGCCTCATTGGAGTGTCCCTTTATGTGAGGAGATGTGAAATCAGCCATTTTTTCAATGAAGGCATTCACAGCCCTGGGCGCAGACAGATTCCATATGGCATTCTATCAATACTATTGGGATATTATTGGTGAGGAGGAAGAAAAATTTTTGCTTGAATATCCTTAATGGTGATAGTACTCTTGAATCGATTAGTGACGCTTTTATTGTACATACCCCAAAAGTTAAGATTCCCACTTGTATAGATGAATTTCGACCTATTAGCTTGTGTAATGTGTTATATAAAATTGTGTCAAAATACATAGCTAATAGGATCAAATGTGTACTTCATGATGTAATTTTACCTTTTCAAAGTGCTTTCATCCCAGGTAGGTTGATCATAGATAATATTATGGCGGCATTTGAACTCATGCACTCTCTAAAGCAAAGGTCAAGAGGGGTGGATAGCTACTTCACGCTGAAGCTAGACATGAGCATAGCGTATGATCGAGGGGCGGATAGCTACTTAGCATTGAAGCTAGACATGAGCATAGTGTATGATCAGGTGGAGTAGGGATTTGTGAGTCACATGATGGGGTGTATGGGATTTCGAGAACATTGGAGGATATTAGAGGAGAAGTTTGTTACAACAGCCAAGTTTTCATTCTTGATTAACAGGGGTGCCTATGACTTAATTGTTCCTTCAAGGGAACTAAGGCAAGGATGTCCATTATCGCCGTATCTTTTCTTAGTCTGAGTGGAGGGCCTATCAAAGCTGCTTCAAAGGGCATAAAAGAGAGAGGCGATTCATGGATTTGGATGTAATTGATTCGGACCGAAAATAAGCTATCTTTTATTTCCTGATGATAAATACTATTTTGTCGCCCTTGAATGATTGTCAGGTAGTGCGAAGCATTCTGGAGATGTATGAAGGTGGCTCTGGCTAAAAGATTAACATAGAGAAATCAGAAATCACATTCAGTCCTAACATTTAGTCTTAACACATGCAAGGCACTTCGAGGACATATTGAAAATTTATTTGGAGTTAGAAGAACGCAAAGCCATCACAAATATTTGGGTTCGCCATTGGTTCTTGGGCGGAGTAAGCAAGAAGTGTTCTAGGGGAATATCTAATCAGGTATGGAATAAATTACTTTTGTGGAGGAGATGACTTTTCTTAGTGGTGGGTGTTAGAGTCCATTATTCTATTTGTGTTTATTTAATCTAGTGCTCCAATTCTTTATTTTACATGGTTTAGTCCTTGCTCATAAAAGACTTATGTCTCATGTATTAACATTTAATTGATTCATTATTTTTCGCTAAGGTTTCTTTTGTTCCTCTTCTTCTTTCTCTTTGTCTCTTTGAGTGGAGTTGTTTTTCCATTTAAATATATATTTTTTGTTATATTATTCACATGGTATCAGAGCCTTTTTCATCGAATTAGAACTCTAATAGTTAATTGAAAGCATAATTAAAAAACAATTGGAATTTGTTCTTTGAAACACACATTGGAAGAATTAGTTTGTGGCCATTTGACCTACATCTAGTCAGTATTAGATCTTAGAAACCACACCGGATGACTCAGAATGAGATGGGCTGCAGAGCGGAGTAGTGCGTGACATCACACGCGCTGGCAGAAGGAGGCACGTAAGTCGAGTTGGCGTGAACTACAGTGGTGCGCGCGTGTGAGCAATGTTCCGGCGATCAGACTTCACAGTTGGAGTCGAAGAATCATTCTATGATTCTTCGAATCATTCTATGCAGCACTTTTTGAAGGATCGGAAGAGCGTCGTATAGGGTTATATTAGTGGAACTGTTGATTCTTTAGCTACTACAGGTGCACATGCATCATCTCAAGATGTCCCTCCTCCTGTGGTCTCTCAACCACCAACTATTGTGGCTCCAAACACCTTCTCCTTCCCCACGAACTCCTTCTCCGCCACCACCTCCAGATCCACGACGTATACATAAATCTACCCAGGTACCTGATTTTGATTACTCATGCTATTCAGAATCTTTTTGTTGTTTCTATCATCTATCCATGCACTCTCTGAGCCCCACTTTCTATAAACAAGTTGTTCTAGACCCTCTTTGGCAAAAGGCTATGAATGATGAACTCTCTGCTCTATAAAAGATAGAGCCTTGGGATTTCGTGCCTTTATCTTTGGGTAGGAATACTATCGGCTCTCATTGGGTTTATAAAATTAAGACTAAATCTGATGGTTTAGTTGAGCGGTATAAGGCTAGACTTTTTGTTAAGGGGTTTAGTCAACAGTATCGTTTAGACTATGAAGAGACCTTTGCACCTCTTGCAAAGAAGACCAACGTTTGTACACTTATTGATGTTGCTTCTATTCGTCAATGGAGTCTTTCTCAGATGGATGTTAAAAATGCCTTCTTGAATGGGAGCTTTCAAGAAGAGGTTTATCTGACTCCTCCTCCTAGTGTGTCACACCCTCCTGGATATGTGTTTAAACTTAAGAAAGCACTCTATGGCCTCAATCAAGCACCTTATGCTTGGTTTGAGCGATTTTCTATTGTGATTACTTCTCTTGGGTTTACTTCTAGCCATCATGATACCGCTATGTTCTTTCGGTATACTTTTGTTGGTTGTATTCTTCTTTTATTATATGTTGATGACATGATCATTACTGGTGATGATGTTATTGGGACTGCTGATTTGAAGTGTGAGTTGGTCTGTTGCTTTGAAATGAAGAATTTATGTCCTTTATCTTATTTCTTGGGCATTGAGGTTGATTCTTCTTCTAGAGGATATATGTTGGTTCAGTCCAAATATACCACAAATGTCATTGAGCATGTACGTCTTACCGATAATAAAGTAGCTGACACTTCTATTGAGACAAATGTTCGTTACTCACCTTCTGATGGTGTTGTTCTAGCTGATCCTACTTTGTATTGCAATATAGTTGGTTCCCTTGTCTATCTTATTATTACTCGCCCGAACATTGCTTATGTTGTCCATGTTGTTGGTCAATTTGTGTCTGCTCCGACTAGTGTTCATTGGGCAGCTATGGTTCGTATTTTATGTTATCTTCGTGGTTTCTGTTTTTGGAGTCTACTCTTTTCCTCTATATCTTCCTTGGAGCTTCGTGCTTATTCAGATGTAGACTGGGCTAGTGATCCCACCGATCGCAAGTCCACTACTTGTTTCTGTCTCTTTTTGGGCTATTCTCTTATCTGTTGGAAGAGTAAGAAACAGCCTGTAGTTTCACGACCCTCTCCTGAAGCAGAGTTTTGTGCTATGGCTTTTTCAACAACTGAGATTGTTTGTCTACGATGGTTAATCTTTGATATGGGTGTTTTATTCTCTTCTCCTACGCCTATGTATTGTGACAATAAAAGTGCTATTCAGATCTCTCTTAATTATGTGTTCTATGAGCGAACAAAAGCATATTGAGATTGATGGTCATCTTGTTAGTCATCATATTTAGTAGGGCACTATTTTGTTTCCTTTTGTCTCTTCTTCTTTATAGTCAGCGGACTTCTTCACTAAGTACCATTCAATTTCCCGTTTTTATTTCTTGCTTGACAAACTCTCGCTACTCCTTACTATAGCATCTTGAGTTTGAGAGGGGGATGTTAGAGTCCATTATTTTATTTGTGTTTATTTAATTAAGTGCTCCGATTCTTTATTTTACATAGTTTAGTCCTTGCTTATAAAAGACTTATTTCTCATGTATTAACATTTAATTGATTCATTATTTTTGGCTAGGGTTTCTTTTGTTCCTCTTCTTCTTTCTCTTTGTCTCTTTGAGTTGAGTTGTTTTTCCCTTTAGATACGTATTTGAGTTGTATTATTCACAGTGGGCAAAGAAAGTGTTGATCAAGGTAGTGCTTTAATCCATCCCGAGCTACGCCATGGGTCTCTTCAAAATCTCTGGAATGATTTGTAGAAATTTGGAGAGTATCACAGAGTTTTTTTTGATGGGGAGGAGATGGGAAGCGGAGAGGTATGCATTGGATATCTTAGAAATCTTTATGTAAATCCAAATTTGAAGGGAGAGTTGGTTTCAGACACTTGGAAGGCTTTAATAAGGCTCTTCTCGCGAAGCGAAGGTGGCGGATATTGATGGACCCTTTGTCACTAGCGGCAGAGATTTTTAGGAATAAATATCACCATGGGTTTCCTTTTTGGAAGGCACAAAATAGAGGGAATTGCTCCTATTTATGGAGGAGTACCCTGTAGGGAAGGGAGCTGCTAAAAGAAAAGGAGAGTGCGATGGAAGATAGGGAATAGATATAAGGCTATGGTGTATTTATCATTGTGGCTGCCGAGATTATTTTCATACAAACCAATTTCTACTGGATGAGAACTTAATTTACTGAGAGTTACTCATTTAATGAAAAAGGATGGTGAGTGGAATGCTGATTTTATTGAGCACCAGTTCTTGTCGGGTGATAGAGACTTAATCCTCTCTTTGCCACGAGGGAATCCGGCAATTAAAGACGAGATAACTTGGAACTTTGAGTCACATGGTCAATACACTGTTACGTCAGGTTGCCACTGGCAAATGAGACTTGAAGAGGAGACTGGTCGCGCATGGGATAACTTCATAGAAGGTTGGTGGAAGTACGTGTGGAAAAAGAATCTACCGAACAAAGTAAAATTTTTTGAATGGAAAATCTTTCTGGATATTCTTCCTACGTATCTGTCCTTACACCGATGTCATGTAACATAAAGCAACATTTGTCTGAGATGTAAGGAAGCGGTGGAGGATGGTGTCCACGCTTTGCTTTTTTTTTTTTTTTTCAAGATATGTAGAGAAGGTTTGGGACAATCATTCGACTATAGAGTTCTTCATGGGAGGAAGGCATATGGGAGACATTATCATCCAAACCTAGCAAGACTTCTCTGAAGGTAATTTTGATTGTTTTTAGTTACCCTGTGAATAAGTTGGCATGCTCTGAATCTGTCAGCATTCGAAGGGAAGAGGGAGGCGGACCTGAGAATCTCCAATAAGGCTCGGGATTGGTTGCGTGAATACTAGACCACGGAATTGGTTCTCGGCATTTGTGGGGTCGTTCTCGCCATTTGTGGTTGAGTGCTATACGGTTCTGCTTGAAGTCCAGTCTCAATGGAGAAAGGAGTGATGAGGCTGATGATCGAGTCTGACGCTTACAATGTTATTAAGTAACCTTATGAACCATAGGTGCGCGCTCAAAAGGGACCATCTCTGGCCAAAATTGGGGCCCTGGCGGTGAATTCCAAAATTGTGGAATTCGTGGACATCTCGAGAGAGGCTAATCGAGTAGCTCATGTTATAGCTAGATTCACATTTGATAATTATTCTAATTTATCTTGGACGGATGACGTCCCAACTTTCATTAGGGATCTTGTAACCGGCGATCTTTGATGTTAATGACAATGGAAGTTGTTTGCCAAAAAAATAAAAAGGAATTGGTTCACAAAATTTTGTAAAATCAAATGAAAACTGACATTATCTATGTCATTGGAATACTATAATTAAATCAGACATCTTAACATACAAGAATAAGTATTGTCTTGTACATGAGAGAGGAAATTTTTAGAACAACATTTTGCATGTAAACAATAAGTAACCATTGAGTAAAAATAGTTTGTAGTGTGAATATAATTAATCTCTACTTTATGATATTTTATTGTTTTGTAATTTACTTTTACGACATTATTTTGAAAGTTTTCCCTTCTATTTTTCAATATATATTTGCATAGATTACACACAACCCATATAGTTCTATCGATGCCATTGGAAATCTCAACAAAATTTCTTAACCGTGCATCACATGGGTATATAACACTAGTTTTTGTGTGTGTACGTGAAAGAGAGAGAGAGAGAGAGAGAGAGAGAATGTGTGTAATACAACAGTTGGTGGGCACAATTAAAATAATTTTTTTCCGCACATTTTAGTTGGCACAATTAGAATTCTATTATACTTACCCTATTGTGACATCATTAATCCCTTAATTTTTACTATTTTTATTGAATTGATTTTTTCCCTTTTAGCATTTCAATTTTAAATTCAGTTATCCTATATATATATAATACAATAGTTGATAGGTACAATTAGAATAATTTTTCCTGCTCATTTTGGTTGGCACAATTATAATTCTACTGCACTTACTCATCGTGACGTCATTAATCTCATTAATCCCTTAATTTTTACTTTTTTTATTGAATTGATTTTTTTTTTCTTTTGGTTTTGGCATTTCTATTTTAAATTCAATTATCCAATATGTATGTGTGTGTGTGTGTGTATATATAATACAACAGTTGATGGGCACAATTGTAATAATTTTTCCTGATCATTTTGGTTGGCACAATTAGAATTCTAGTGTACTTACTTCATCTTGACGTCATTAATCCCTTATTTTTTATTATTTTTATTGAATTGATTTTTTTTCCTTTTGGCATTCCTATTTTGAATTCAATTGTACATGTATAAATCTATATAATAAAGCAAATTAGTCTGCGGCAGTTTTCCCTCCAAAATTGTGAAAAATGGGGATTTTATAGTCTTTTTGTTTTATGTTTCGTAATGGGTGCAATTACATTGACTGATTTTAATTCCCAATGTATTTGCTCCAAATAAGATTGAGATTCATAATCCTTATCTTTTTCGATTTTGAATGATAGTTCTCTGATTTTTTTATCATATATCTACTTTGATTTATCCTTGCTGATGTCTTCTAATCACTACTCTTCCGTTCATGTTTCATTTTTCTTCCCAAAAGAAATTAAGGTACAATAGAAAGAAGTGGAGGATTATGATTCACAAAATCACATCGTATTTTCTTTGTTGAATTTACTATGAAGCAATCTCTTTCCTCCATTCATACTGCATTGACGCTGCTAATAAATTCCTGTGAGTTAGAAGATGAATTTTTGGATTAGGTTCAACCAAATCAGTGTTTGCTGTTGTATGACCTTATATATAGAGTGACAATGGTGTTACTGAAATGAAAACTGAACAAAGATTGAAGAATTCTTCCATTTTTTTATTTTTTTATTGTTTTTTACTTTCTACAATTGTGATTGAACTTTGTATTATATTAAAACTATATATGTTAAAAGTGCTTAATGCTTATGTACTAAAATTGGTAATTCACATGTGATCACCCCAAATCAATCCAAAAAGGTGTATATTGTTCTGGTGACAAACATGATTAAAAAATTAGCACATATGTATGAATGTATTAGAATTTGGTACATATCACTAAGATCTCTTGTATTATTTTTTTAATTGAAGCTAATTCATTGTTGGCCCCTGTATCTAGAAATCTAAGTTTGGCTTTGACCATCTTATTATTGTGTTCCATTCTAAATTGGTTTGGTGACAAGAAGATTCACAAATAACTAATGGAGATTAATCTTGGTCTGACTTTGACCATCCTAGTACTTCAATCCATTATTTGTGAATTTTTTATTGGACAACAATCTATTCTAATGATATTAAATGTTCTGTATTGTTAAATATACGACTATATCTTACATCCCTCTTTATTCTTTAAATAAAGCTAATTGATAATTTGAAATCAATCTTGAACTTGCTTATAATATAGATGAAGATTGGTTATATATTACTACTATTGCTACTTATTAGTAGGTATTACATGATTTTTTGCATATGAAGTTTTTATTTCAATTGTAAATTATTCTAGGCAGTAGTTAAGCTATTTGGAATGGGACAATGTATATTTTCAACTAAAGGATTCTCAATATTTTATCTTATGTGTTCTTCTTTAATTGTAATGGAATTGAATATAAGCTAGAACCGAAGATAGAAAGCTATTGACACTATTGAAATTATGCTATCACAGTAATTTGGTCAAATGTGTCTTTCCCTATACATTGCTGGTAATGAACATTTTACCTGTTCTTGAATTAGTTAATAATATTTATTTATGTTATTATTTATATAATTTTTTAATTTTATGGGTTGATTTCATTTCCGTTATTTGATTTGTTGACATTTGTAGTTCTTCTAGACTATCTACTGATGACAACATTTCAATTAGTGCAGGGAGCATATGAGAAGAAATTGATGGCTCGACTTTCTACTGGTGGTGGAAATCTTTCCATTTCACCTTCTTCATTTTCTTTCTCCTTTTTCAGACTAATTTTCTCTAATTTCTTGCATTAAATTCCAATTTTAGCAGTGGACTAGAGCATGTGAATTTCTGTCTTTACATTGGAAATGAAATTGGAAATGAGGAGGTTTTGAATCGTCATGAGTTTTTGCAAGAAATTTATGGTTTCAAGTCTACTAAATAGGATATAGCTACAAAATTGCATCAGCCAGGTGTTGGGGGGAGATTTCTCCCCTACTTATGGTTGCAAAATTGTATTCAGTGAAAGAGCGGGTTTACAGCGGGCAACGTTGAGAAAAAAAAACAATTTTTTTCTTTTAACTATATCTAATGGAGCTTATATATTTTATTCAAAGTGGGTCTTCTAATTGTATCTAATTTAATTTTAGAGGCCAAGAGAAGGTGGAGGTTGTGTGCCTGTGACTAATGACATTGAAGTCACTGACTTAAGAG
Source organism: Nyctanthes arbor-tristis (assembly GCA_963692815.1). Lineage (NCBI taxonomy): Eukaryota > Viridiplantae > Streptophyta > Magnoliopsida > Lamiales > Oleaceae > Nyctanthes > Nyctanthes arbor-tristis. The sequence goes on from CAVNYN010212905.1 coordinate 63,033, forward strand.
TTAAGAAAATAGTGCGGGGAATGAATTAACAAAATATATATAGCTGCACATCGGAATGAATTTGGCAAATTGTCTTCCTATTCTCATTTTTCTTATTCTATCTATTTGGTTTCTTCAGTTCTGATATTGATTTCCAAGTAAAATTTATTGGGTAACATGACCTTATAAAATTTCTCCATTAAGGAAAAAAATTAGAATTCTACCATACTTGTCTCATCGTGACGTCATTAATCCCTTAATTTTTAGTATTTTTATTGAATTGATTTTTTCCCTTTTAGCATTCCTATTTTAAATTCAATCTACACACATACACACACACACACAAATATAATACAACAGTTGGTGGACACCATTAGAATAATTTTTCCGATGCATTTTGGTTGGCACAATTAGAATTCTATAGTACTTATATAATCGTAACGTCATTAATCCCTCAATTTTTACTATTTTTATTGAATTGATTTTTTTCCCTTTTGGCATTCCTATTTTCAATTCAATTTTATATATATAATACAACAATTGGTGGACACAATTAGAATAATTTTTACTGCTCATTTTGTTTCGCATAATTAAAATTCTACTGTACTTACCACCGTGACGTCATTACTCCTTAATTTTTTACTTTTGTTATTGAATTGAATTTTTTTCACTTTTGGCGTTCTATTTTGAATTCAATTATCCAATATATATATATATATAATACAATAGTTGGTGTGCATAATTAGAATAACTAGTTATTTCACCGTGCGTTGTACGTAATGTCTTGACCAAATAATTTAAATAGTTCAAGAGTAGTAATCAATATTGTATATTCATTCTTAAATCTATACAACATAATGTTATATGTTTTTAATACATTATAATATGTTTAAGATGGTGCATAATAATAAACATAGTGATAACACTGAATAAACTCTATGATATTTGAGTTAGAGATTCAAAGAACAGCAACATTAATCATTAATTCATCATAATAGCAAGTTACAAAACCTGTAAGATAGTGGTTGCGAAATATACACGCAAAAAAATCATATCGTTAAAATCAATAGGGGAGCCACGTGATAACCTGCATTTTGTGAACAACCCTGAATTCTATTAGAATAACAGTTAATAACATAATTAAAATTAACATTAAAAAATGGTGTACTCACTTAACAGCGGACGAGTCAAAAGTGCTTTAAATTGTTGAAAAGCTCCTCGTAAACAACATTCAATGTAGAACTGTTGGGCTGACCATTATCATCTCATATCATGAACTACAACCCATTCCTACTCGCGACTCTTGAAACTGTTACTTACAACTGCACATGAGTGAATACCAGCTGATGCAAGAAAATACCAACGTTCTCAAGGGACTGACCTTGACTCTTATGAATGGTCATCGCATAACAGACCATTAATGGAAACTATCTGTACTAAAAGGTGAATGCTAGTCCAATAACAGATGGAGTGAGGCTTAATATGAGAATAAAGAATTTCTTACTGGCATTTGGACCCGACAACATATGGGCCTCAACTATATGATCTCTAAATCTGGTCACTAATAGTTATGTACTGTTGCACAAACCAGATGAGAGGTCAATATTCTGTATAAGCATCACAGTTACACTTACCTTTAGCTTAAGCTCATGGCTAGACACTCCAGAACATCTAATGCCATTTAGAAACTTAAGTGAATGGATTTCTTAAAGCAAATCACTGTCAAATTCAGAAGAAGGGCTGAATCAGAACGTAAAAATGTCTTTAATTCAGACATGTTCTGCCTCACCATATAATTATTGACCATGTCCACCTCATCGATTGTAGGTGCAAGAATAGCACATATGATTGCTAAGAACTATAACAAACATTGGAACCCAATCATTGTTTATAAAAAATCAACTAATAAGTATCGAAAATAGATAAAAACGGATTATATATGATTTGAATCAAGGATAATTTCAGATTATTAAAGGAATGTTCTCGTCATTGCAACAGATTTTAAACAATGGAAGAATAGAAATTGAAAACCCAAAAAGCAATCACAATTCAGCTTAAATATATAATAGACAGTTTTAATTAAACTTGAGTATGCATAACAGACAGTTTATGGAAGAATGGAAAATTGAAAACCTAAAAAGCAATCACAATTCAGTTTAAATGTATAACAAACAGTTTTAATTAAACTTGATTATGTATAACAGACAGTTTATGGAAGAATGGAAAATTGAAAACCCAAAAAGCAATCACAATTCAGCTTAAATGTATAACAAACAATTTTAATTAAACTTGAGCTATCAGTAGTGTTTAAAACATTTTCCAGACTAAAGGTCAGTGTATTAGTGCACAGGATTGCTTAGAACTATAACAAACATTGGAACCCAATCCATGTTTATAAAACATCAATTAAGATTTATCAAAAACCAATGAAAAGATAAAAATAGATGCCTAATGTGGAGTTATTCATGGCAATATAATCAGTTAGAATAGGTGATGTCAGTCAATGTGTGAAAGGTAAACAGATTGGGGGTAATATTAACCCTTGATGTGTCTGTAGCATATCTATTTAATATATAACGCTAAAGATCCTCAAAACTAATAATGACACATTTTTAAAAAATTTTAAAAAGTCAAACAAATATATGAACTTCGAAGATAATGATATATGTGACCAAAGATATGATCAAAAGGAAGGAAATATGTATAGTTACAAATAATTCACAATGATACTTGGAAGTGAAACTAAATATACGTTTAAAATATTTACAGCAAAACTAAAAAAAACTATATCAAAGAATATTAAAAAATATAAAACTACCTGCTGATCCATTAACACCAGTTTGACTACTCTGATTCCCAGTTTTCTATTTTGAAATGGAATAGACCATTTCCTTGAAACCTCTCGAAGGAACGCGGCATTCTTTGGTAATTGAATGGTGGCATCGCAAAGGTCAAACTTCCCATGAGCCATTTAAGAAATATCTAAAATAGTCAGTGAAAAATAATTGAATGCAAATTAATGAATCTGATTGATCAATTTTGAATCAGTTAGTTGATATCTAAGAAAAACTGCGCCTTGAAAACTTTGTTAGAAATTCTTAAATAATGTGAAATACGATGCCCTAAAAAACTTGGGCTCTGGAAAATTAATTTAAATCAATTAGGGTTGCTAATTACTCTTAAAATCATGGAGGGAAATTTTGAAAAATTAAAGATATATATGGTTGAATATAATTAGGGTTGGGGATTAACAAAAATAAAATAAATTAACCTTAATTAGAGATGTCAAGGACAATTATCGAGAGCACGTAATTCATATTGCTAATTACGCCTAAAATCATGGAGAAATTTTCAAAAAAATAAAAAGACAGGGCAGAATATAATCGGGGTTGGGGATTAACAAAATTAAAAAGAAATTTACCGTTACTAGAAATGTCGATGACAATTATCCAGAGCAAGAAATTTGAAATGAATTAGTATACTGGGACGTGTCAAATAAATAAATCTGTGAAAATAAAGAGAATATAATTAGAGTTGGGGATTTAACAAAAATAGAAGAATTTACATGAATTAGAGCTGCTAGAAACAATTATCTGAAGTATGTGATTTGAAATGAATAAACTCCGCCAATCACTTAACTAATAGATAATATTTCCAGTAATAATCATATCCAAATTAGGTATAATTGATCACGAAAGAATTTGTAGAATTTGGCAAAAAGATAGATATATACATATTCCGTAATAGAAGTCGATTCAATTTCGGAAACAATGAAATTAAAAAGGATTAGGACTTTTCTCTTTGAGGATTATCCAAAGGCGTAGGCTTGACGATATAGGATTTGGATCGCTCTATCTCATCACAAAGAGATGAGTATCTTCTAGAACTATATTTGCCAGATCTGGAAACAATAGGATGTAAAACAAAATCCTGCGCGATCAAGGGCAAATTTTGCAAACTGAAGCGAAGTTGTAGAAATGAGCTTTGCACTGATATCAGAGAGAGAAAGAAAAACAATGAAACGCGTAGAAAAGGTTGAGTGGACAAAACTATAAAAAGGGAATCATATCCTTAAGAACTGTATAAAATTTAGAAAATAAAAAAAGAAACGTGTAAATGTATAATGTATATATTAATTAATAAAAACAAATAAAATAAAATAAAGAAAAAATGAAATTAATGGCCATGATTATTGGATGAAATCAAAGGCTAAGATGAGTCTTCCGGATTTAGTAGGTGATTTAGGCGGGAAAAACTGTTTAGGAAACCATCTTCTTTTTAAGTACATATATAGATTTTTTCCTATCCATTTTGGTTGGTACAATTAGAATTATTGTTCTTGCATTATCTTGACATCATTAATCCCCCAATTTTAACATTTTTATTGAATTAAACTTTTTTTTGGGAATTTTAATATGTACAACATATTACCTTTCAATATTACTAAAATCAGGTTTTGATCAGGATATTGCAAAAATCAGGAATCTTGAATAAATAAATTGCAAAAATAATATGAGATTACTAATATATAAACACATTTGAATATATATATATATAGAGACACACACACATATCGCTTTGATTTAGGGTTCACATAAACTTTCCTAATAATGATTAATTACTATAAGTAAACGTGTGTGCATATGGAATGGAATTAAAGAATGAACAAAAAGCTACTCGATAAAAACACAAAAGATGTGTAGAACAAGCAAATTTTTTGATTGAAAAGGCTGTACGAATTCTTTCGACCACTGCTTTTGAAGACCTATTAAAGCATGCATGAAAAATAATACTTACGGTCAGTGGTTTTTGTTGTATTTGCTGGAAAAATGCCTCCTTTCATTATATTTTCTCACCTAAAAAAAGTTTTTGTAATTACTTAGTAATGGTTGAAATATGAGTCGTCTAGCTGTATCGTGTGCAAATTTTCAAATTTGTGACTTAGTGCTTTTTACAGGTTTAAACTGAAATTTTCTCTTCATTATATAATTTTCCTTTTTTTCTTTTTCCTCTCTCTCTCTCTCTCTGGTTCAGTTTGTAATAGAAATCTAAATTTTACCTTTTTTATTGGCATCTTGTGGTTGAACTTACATTTTCCATCACAAGTTACTATGATGCACATTACAAATTAATTTCTAATTCAATCTCATACACTCAAGGTGCTTTCATTAACGTCAACTACTACATTGATACATTGGCGGATCCAATGGGGGGCCGGCACAACCCGAAATTTTTTTTAATAATTTAAATAGGGATATTTTTTTATATGCTTTTGGTGGAATTGAATTTTTTCCATTCTAGCCCATGCTGTTTTCCATTCCAGCCTGTGCCGAAAAAATTTCTAGATCTGCCATTGCATTGATATATATTCAAGGTATGTTCCATAAAATTTTTCTTGTCCTTCATTCTGTTTTTTCCTTTTTCCCCCTTTTCGAGTTATGAAGCAATGTCACAATCATTTTCCCCCTGTTTGAGAGGCTTCTCCGAATAATTTATTTGCTAATTTTTCTTGTTTATATAACTGGACTAATTATTATTATATATATATATGATTATGATTTGGTTAATGTGCTTGTTTGTTTGGCTTTAAGATTCTTGCCAAAATATGTGACTTGATTTATCTTAATGAGATTGACGTGTTTATTTTTATAATATTGATTTCAGAATTTTTTTTGTCAAGCCTGCAATTTATTTTTATTGTTTACAGGATTCAACATCAATTACTTCTTTAAAATACATGGTCAGAAAATTTTTTTTTTTACCAGTCTGAGACGTTAGAAATAAGGATGCAACATTTTAGTTCCTGAGGAGTGTGCAAAATGAAGCATTCAATCATGTCCCTATTGGGCCCTATTTAGAGTTGATAGGAATAAGCATGTTCCTATTATTTGATGAGCTACTCCAAAAGAATGTACAAATTTTGAAGGAGATTCATGACATAAAATATGTACACCGTACCATGGAGCAAAGAAGATGAATGTTTTGTTTTTATATCGCAAGATGTGACGAGTGACACAAAAAATTCTCATCAATTAGAGTTCAATTTCATTACATTCGCAACCAGATGAGGTTAAAAAAGGAAAAAAAAAAGAAAAAAAAAAGAAAAGAAAGAGAGAAAATCTTGCATTGGCGGAAATGGTGGGACAAAAAACATGAATGATGACCCCAAAAAGCAAGAGGCAGACGTACAAGGATTTTGGCAAGATTTGCGTTCAATATAATCTTCCCTATAGTGGCGATGGAATAAAATGAATTTTAAAAAAAAGGTTTATTTTCACTCTAGGTTTCTAATCTTTCAATTTTATATCAATTTTGTCCCCATTCTTTTTTTAGGCCTGCTAAGTCTCCAACCTTTCATTTATTATCGCATTAGGTCCCCAACATCACTTTTCATTTCCAACCTTTCAATTTTCACTATTAGCCCTTATCGAAATGACTATTATGCCGTTACTTCTTTATTTTCACTATAGGTCTCCAACCTTTCTATTTTTATACGATTTTGTCCCTATTATGTTTTTAGGCATATAGGACCTCTACCCTTTCATTTGTTGTCGCATTACGCTACTAATAACATCTTTCAACTTCAACCTTTCAATTATTAATTTTAATTCCTATTAAAATTACTATTGTACCTATAATTATTTAAATTAAAAATACAGAACTATATAAAATAAGAACTCTACACACCTCAGCCCGTAGTGATAACAAAAAATTTTGATCTGCATCAAACTTGATAGATACCTAATTAGCGTAAAAAAAGTTTTTGATATGAGAGTCGATAAAACAGACTGGATCGGATTTTTTGATTCATCACATATCACATAGCAGATATAGATCAAGATGGATAAAAAAATTATTTTTAATTTACATAAATGAAATTGAACCTTAATGTGCTAATTCTATTTTTTTGTGGATCCACAGTTGGCAGATCAAATTTGATTGAGACGGATAATAAATCGGGGGCAAATTAAGGTGAAAATCACTAGACAAGAAAAGAAATTAAAATAAAGTATCATGACTATGTTTATTTTTAATAAATCAAAAATCAATTTTTTGGAGTAGACCTACCCAATTCGTATCTACCATGTGATTTGTTGTAGATCAAGAAATCAGATCATATTCGTCTCGCAGATATTTAGATCAACACATTTTTTCGACGCGAATTTGATTTCTATCAAGACCGTTATAGATCAATTTTTTTTATTATCATTATTTTCGATTCCGATTGTTGCAATTTGGTTGTGTTGGAGTGAGTTAGATGTAATTAACCCTATTTTATATTGTCCTTTATTTTTATTTAAATAATTAACATTATTAACAGTAAAAATTAAAATATTATGTATAAAAAGTGTTAATAGAGATATCACACGAAAAAATATAAAAGATTGGAGCTCCTATACGTCGAAAAAATAATGGGGACAAAATTGTATAAAAATAGAAAAGTTGGGGACCTATAGTGGAAATAAAGAAGCAAGGGCATAATAGTCATTTGGATAAGGGCTAATAGTGAAAATTGAAAAGTTGGGGAGGAAAAATGACATTGGGGACCTAATGTGATAATAAATGAAAGTTTGGGGACTTATCGGGCCTAAAAAATGGGGACAAAATTGGTACAAAATTGAAAGATTTGGGACCTAAAGTGAAAATGACCCTTAAAAGAAGGAGCTATAATCAAGGGCTGATTTTGTGTTTTTGACATTAATCACATAATATTATATATATCATTATTATTAATAACATATTATATATAATATCAATATTTGTATGATAATATCCTTTCAAAAAAATATTTGTATGATGATGATGATGATGATAATTAAAGAAAACACATTTTTCCCGCCAAAATTGTATAAATCTGGGTTTTACAATTTTTTTTTGGTTTTGTGTTCGCCTGTTCAATAATGTCTGCGGTTAATTATTTTTTTAATTCCCGATTTTAGCTCCCGATCTTGAGAATCATTATCTTCTTGTCTTCTATTCGCCAGTTTTGTGGTGCAAGTCAAATTCATAATTTGTTCGACTTTCTCCTATTCGCCTGTTTTGTGGTGCAAGTCAAATTCATAATTTGTTCAACTTTCTTTAATTTCGAAATACTGATTAATATTGTAAATTTATGGGTTTTTTTTTTTAAATATGTTATCTTATATTGAATTATTTTGATTTTGTGTTTACCCGATTTGGGTCTAATTTAGGTGGGATTGACCATCGTTTGCATATAATTTAAAATTTTTTGGTCACTTTAACGATGTTCACGTTTTGCCACTCGATTTCATATATGATTTAAAAATCTTCGTTTATTTATGTACTTTTTAAGTATGATTTTAAATATTTGGTTGCCTATTTATCAATAATCAAGTGAATTGTTTATACTGATGTTCACTGATTTTATTCTAAGAGTATGTTATTTTTGAGAATTTTCACATATTTCTTATTAATTAATATTTATTTTATACTTGGTTGCCTGCTGAAGTATTGTGATAAACCAAATTTCCCATGTATGTAAGACTTATCATCAAATAATTAAATTAGACAATGAAACTATGAAAGTAGTTTGGAATTTGGATAATAAATTGAGGAACACGGCCTCTTATGAACTTTAATTTGGGCAATGACATAGGCGGTTGGAGGTCACAAGAAAAATATATCAACTTGGATGAATGAAAATTCATAATTGCTTATTACTACTTTTTACATTTGTTTATTATAGATACTTAGTCCTTTTAAGAACTTTTTGAAAATTTTGTTAAAAACTTCCCACTCACGTGGTAAGCATGGATACATGCCGTGTGTATAATGTATATATTATAACAATTGGTGGTACAATTAGAATAATTTTTCTCTCCCATTTTAATTGGTGCAATTAGAATTCTGTTGTACTTACCTCATTGTGGTGTCATTAATCCCTTAATTTTTACTTTTTTATTGGATTGATTCTTTTTTCCTCTTGGCATTCCTACTTTGAATTCAATTATCCAATATATATATATATATATAAAATACAACTGTTGGTGGGCATAATTAGAATAATTTTTCAAGTTTGATGTTGGAAAATGATGGTTGTGTGTTTGTTGCTTATTTGGTAAAGATTCCTCACCCTGTTACCTTGAATACCAATTTAACTTATATGAATGCCTAGTTTCAACTTCTGTGTTTTTGTTGGGGGTCATTTGGTGAGCAGCGCCACTAAGTAGAGCATGGAATCTCTAATTTGTAATTATCCATGTGAATAGAAGATGACGCCCCACAATTTACCCTTTAGAGTTTCATTTTGTAGTTTTTACCATAGTTTGTTTTCGAAAATGACATGCCCCATGAATATTGTTATTTAATGTGATCATTTACCTATTTGTTGATACGATTTTGATTTCCAGAATATAGTACATTCATTTGGGAGTTTTTCTTTTATTATGTCGCATGGGTACTGTTGTAGGCTGGTCTATAACCAGTGCCACATTTTCTACCACCACAGCCAAGAGTTGAAATAAGAATTCAAAGGATACACGTGGAGCACCTCTTGGAACATGTCAAGGCCCTAAATTCATTGGTGGTCTAAACCCGGTCATCCTAGAAGATCCCAAATCCCGATAGGTCAGCTCCTCTCCTATAGAGACTGAGACGAGTTGGTGAAAGTTAGTTATTCAGACAAGTCAATTAAAGTTGTTGCACTTACGTTGTACTAGAACGGATATACTTTTAATTTCCGGCTTAGAATGTTCCATTTATACTTATAATGTACTTGATGGCTACTGCTAGCTCACCCCCTCTTACCAAGGGCTATAAATAGAGAGGGGGAAGGCTCATTTAAGGGAACAATTTCTCTCTCTATTCAAAAATACTAAACATATTCCACCTGGGCTCCGGTTTCAAACAGGACCTGAAGTTGCAAACTTAATCTCGCATTCATCCCAGTAGATCTGATGCTCGGGTCTACACTAGGACTCAAACAAAATCCGACGTCATTAAATTGCCGCTAGAGGAAGGACTTTACTTGTGAAGAGTTAAGGCCCAACTACCAACACTTGAAGTCGTTTTTTTTTTTTACGAACATTCTCACTCCACCATGCTCAAAACCCTAGTTCCAGAAGTCGGCACAACTTTAGTCATCATTTTGATTCCACCATTTTTCCAGTGAGGACCTAATGTCAGCACATCCAGTCCAGAGCTCAACTAGATCCGGTTATGGATACTTTGATGGCAAGAATCGAATTTCTTTCACTAGAGAGCCTCCAACAAAATCCTCCTTCGCCAGTACATCAGGCTTCAATGCGGTACTACTGCTAGCACACCAAGCCTCATTGCCACCTTAGCAGAAGAAATAAAGGTGCAATCTTCTTGGCAACACTTAGAAAGAAGGTTAAGTGTTGGACGCTCACTCAACTTCACCACTAAAGGTTTCCACTACAGGAGAAAATAGGCGATCCGAGCCTCAAATATTAGTACCAAGATGCGAAGGTAGTGTCTTTAGTTGGCTAGGTCTAGATGGATTGGCAAGGACCACTGCTGCATCGGGACACACTCAGCACCACTCAGAGAGATCAAGAAGCAAAGCCTCTGAGAGAAACCCCGCCACCTTTGGAAGCGGAGAGAAACGGTTGATCCAACACTTCTTTGCATCTTAACCCCCCAGCTTTTGTAGTTCCCACATCGGAACAACTCGAAATGGAATAATTGAAGAAGCATTTAGCAGAACTGGAAAACAAGCAGAAAGGAATTGTTGAATACTCTATAGACTTTAGATTCACCATATACTCTACACATCTTGGCTAAGCGTAGAATTGAAAAAATCAAAATCCCACACGTGCTGAATTATGAGGGCACGACTGACCTGCTAGCGAACTTGAACAAATATGTATTTTGGATGGAGCTCCAAGAGCAAGCGAAGTGACAATGTGCAAAATTTTCTCATTGACCTTGGGGGATAGATTGCTCAGGTGGTTACATAACTTACCTATGGGTTACATTTTAAATTGGAAGGACCTTTATACTCAGTTCCTCTCAAGTTTCATAGGGTCTAGAATCTAAATAACTCCAAAGGAAAGACTAGTGTCTATCAAGCAAGGAAAATTTGATTCCTGAAAAGTTACCTAGATTGATTCAACAAGCAAACTATGGATACATACTGGTTCTTAGATGCTCTCTTATTGGCGGCTATTTCAGGGCTATACCTAGAGACTGGATTTTTGTGGTTAGTCCAAGAATATTGACCCAGTACTTTCCATGAATTCTTAACGAGGGCTCAAAAGAAAGTGGGAGAAGAAGAATCAAATCCTCTAAACCTAAAGAGAAAACAAGTAAGGAGCCTGAAAAGCGGGGTAAGGACAGAGAACACATCAAGGGTCACAATAACGAAAGGTAAGATTCAAAGACCCATGTGCATTTTAGGCTTTTTTCAACCCCCTCAGGATTATTAGGTGGTGAATCAACTTTGAACACTACCCGTGAAATGATATTTCTCAGTTTAAAGGATAAAGCTTATTCCCAAAACTAATACCCCTAAGGAAATACTCATCGCAGCTGGACCAATCTAAGTACTACAAGTACCACCGCTCAACTGGTCATAAGACGGACAACTGTTGGGACCTAAAAAAGGAAATTGAGAAGTCGATTGAACGAGGACACCTACAAGAGTATGCCGCGAACCCAAGGGCTGAAAGAGTTTAACAGCCTCAACAAGCAAGACAAGCCTAAGGACCAACGGTGTAGAACCCAATGGCTGATATACTCGTTATATTCAGAGGTAACCAAAAGTATGTGGGATCTAAGAGGCAATGGCGTCGAGAGGCCAGAGAAGCCTATAATAATTATTAGGTTTGTACCGCAAATTAATGACCCCTCACTGGAAAATGTTGATTGCTTTAGTTTTAGTAAAGCAGATGCTCAAGGCATTCTCCAACCTCATGACGATGCCCTGGTAATTACAATGCCTGTATTTGGAGTCAAAATCCATAGGACTCTTGTTGATAATGGGAAAGCTATGAGTGTCCTATTTTGGGACACTCACTTGAAGATGGAATTAGAAGACCGGCACTTGAGGCGTCACCCTTGGAAAATCCACGGTTTCACCGGTTACTATGTCTACCCTGAGGGCATAATCTCGTTGATAGTAGAAGTGAGAGAAATTTGAATTCAAAAAGAATAATAGAAAATTGATAGTAGAATAATAGAAAATTGATAGTTTGGGAGTTTAAAGAGGTTAAGGTGCTAATCAACAATTTGAAAGTGACTTTACAAAACTATGTGGTCCTAAGGAAATGTTGGTGTTGATTAACAAAGGCAAGTGGGTTTTAGTCCAACTTCAGCCCCACCCTTGGGAAGTAACATTAGAACTTTAAACTTTGAAATAAAATTTGAAATAAACTAGGCAATAAACTCGATAGCATAATCTATATTAGTTTCACACATGTACATTTACAGACTATTATGCTTCACACCCGTACGTTTTATAGACATATATGTTGTGAAAGTAAAATACAATATAGTAGGAGAACATAAAATCATGAAATTATACAATCAGACAGAGTAAAGTTGAAATCCATTAGGCAAATATGAGATATATCTAACTAAAATGTAATATGTAGATATAGTTCTAAAATAAAAATATTAAATTAATATGTAGATAGAGTCTCAAAATAAAAATATTAAATTAAATAATTAAAAGGAAAAGTATAACAATAAGAAAAAGTATAATAATAGAATAATGACGTCTGCAAGTTGGTTTTTTAAAGAAACTAAACAATGAGCGGGAAATTTATTTCTAATTATGCCCGACAATTAAATTGAACTAGACAAACTCTGCTTATATATATAGATTATATAGATTATTATAACCATAGTCACGATCATCTTCCCTATAGCAATGATTTTGTGTCGCTAAATACAAGAACAAAGGTGGAGATCGGAAGAGCGTCCCGTCAATCATACAGAGACGGTATTTATAGGTTGTCGTTTTAGATCAAGAAATATAGAGACGATTTTTACACGTCGTCACCATAGATACCAATATACAGCAGTAACATTACTTGTCGTCTCTATAGAAACATCCTACAGTGATGACATTATGATGTCATCGGTATAGGGCGACGACAATTACGTCGACTCCGAGTCGCCGCTGTAGCCAACGCTATAGCAACAACATCTGACGTCATCGCAAAATGTCGTTGTATAGCTACTATTTCTTGTATGAGTCGTCTTACCTTTGCGAGATCCAACACAGAGTAAAGATAGCGCCTGCCTTAGAGAAGTAAAACCCAAGTTCAGTCTTAGCTATGGTGTAAGGTTGGCGACTTTAGAGATTTTTTAGAGTTTTGGAAAGCAAGCCAAGTGAAAAATGAGAGTTCAATAGAGCTAAAAAAATCTTTATATAGAAGAAGTACAAGATGTAATATGCAAAATTTTGTACTGGTGAATCAAACGATAATCAACATGTCGCATTTGACATCAGTACCAATATGATCCTAGTAAAGAAAACTACCCGAGTTTGTTACACCCAAACTCAATTACTTGGGGACAATTGTTGTAGGCTCGTCTAGAACCAGTGCCACGTCTTTTGTCATCACAGCCAAGAGTTGAAACAAGAATTGAAAGGATACACGTTGAGCACCTCCCAAAACAAGTCAATGCTCTAAATTCCTTGGTGGTTTAAACCCAGTCGTCCTGAAAGATCCCAGATCCCGATAGGTCAGCTCCTTTCCTAAAGAGGCAAAGACAGAGCTGGTAAAAGTTAATTATTCAGACAAGTTAGTTAAAGTCATTGTACTAAAACGGTTGTACTTTTAATTTCTGGCTTAGAATGTTCCATTTGTACTTATAATGTACTTGATCGCAATGCTCCTGAAAATTTGTATAGTGCGAGCTCACCCTCTCTCACCAAGAGCTATAAATAGAGATGGGGAAGGCTCGTTTAAGGGATCTACTTTTTAGAACAATTTTCCCTCTATTTAAAAATCCAAAACATATTCAACCCGGGTTCGGGTCTCAAACAGGACCTTAAGTTTAGAATTTAATCTCATATTCATCTTAATAGACTTGACACTCGGATCAACACTTAGTTAACTAGGACTCAAACAAAATCCAACGTCAACATACACATTCTTAGCATCCAATTTTGGTAAAGAAACACACCTAAGTGTCGTAAATCCATATTCGTGCTCCAAGCGCCGGCCCGGGGGGGGGAAGCTTTTCTGAATTTGCATCTCATTCTCCATCTTCTATGTAATGATCTGCATCCATAATTATCGGTTGGTTTGCTGCATAAATGTTAATGTGATTAATTGTTTAATATTATTTTCCTTTGTTTATGCCAGTGCTATTTTTTGGGTAAACTGCCTGAATGGACGCCAAAGTATGTCTTGCTTCAAACTTAATCCTCGATCTTTTGTTATTGTTGTAGATTTAAAAGAGAGCGTTGATGGTGAATATGTTGCAGATTTAACGAAGAGTGCCGATATATGCTGTGGAAAATATCATAGTAAGGAACTTCTTGATGATACCTTCAATCTTAGTTATTATTCCAATGGTAGGAGAAGGACGGTTCTTTTTTCTACCCGTTGAAGGAAAAGGCCAATGATAGTGTAATTGTTGCAGCTAACCAAAAAAGCTACAGTTTGGAAGTCCATATAGGAAGTTGTAGAATGGTTTCATTCACGTCTTGACAGGCCCCTTCCATTAAACTGTCGTCACATAGTATCAAAATTTTTCAAAATTTTGTGACACAAAATTTACTTGATTTTTTCAGAGTGCTAATTGACAATTTGAGCTATTAATTAATGTTAGAAGAGACATATTTAAATCTTAAATTTTTTAGCTTAACTTGAAAATGAGTTTGTTTTTCTTCCATCAATAAAATGTGATTTCTTGATAGATGATTTCATTGCAACTGCTGCTTAATTTCTGGGTTTGATTTGAATTATTTTCTCATGAATTTTCTCTTTATTTGACCTGTAAATATCGTATATTTTGTGTCTTCAAAGCGCTTATATGTCTTGGCTTAATTTTGAGTTTGTGGCAAAGGATTAAAATGGTATATAGTGGACTAATTGACAATTTAGCTTTTGGCAATTCTGCCTAGTACGTTTGCTTGACAAATGTACAATCCTTCCTGACCCCTCATAAAGTACAATAAATTCAGGAGTATGATGTTTGCAGTGCTATAATCGTTTGCTGGTTAAATTTGTTAGTGCACATCAATGATAACTCCACTTTGCACCAGACTTATTATGAATGTTTTGTTTACAGGTAGTGAGATCGGAAGAGCGTCGATCTACTACTATAATTTGGTTGCTTATCGAATATAATCAATTGATATTGTCTACGATCTTATGCAGTGTAGTTAATATTCATTTTTGAAAAAGAAAAAAAAATTGTTTTTTTTTTGTAGCCAATGATGCTCCAAGAGGAATGTTAGTCAATCTTATCAAAATCTTAGCAACATATTTACTTGATATTCCTTCAATTACTACTCCCCCCCCCAAATTTCAAATGTTTTTGTTTCTTTAATATGTCGGGCCATGGCAAGGGCGAGCAAGCGTCATCGTGAAGTGCTTCAGGACACATTCAGAGGATTACGAAGTCGGACATCAAAGGCCAGCTATAAGAGGTGGAGTGAAAATGATTAACAGACTGTGATCTTTAAAGAGACAAGAGGTGTCCTTAAGATCTTCTTGGAAAATGTGATTCATCATGCAAGGACTACACTGAACATGGTAGAAGAAAGGCAATCGGTGCATGAATGTTGTATATGCTTTGAAGATGCATGGATGAACTGTGAACAAATTAGGGGATTGAATTGTTTATAGTGCCGTGGTTTCTTTGGCCGGGGCTGAAAACTCATAATTTTTAAAATTTTATTTACTTATTTATGAATGTATTTATTTATTTGTGTGTTGGGGAAAACTCATTATTGAAACTTTTGAATTCAAGTACTTGATGAAAATTAGTACAACAAAATAAATCTTTGGGTTGAATTGCATGGTATGTTCTAGATATAAAAATAAATATTTGCTAAGTAAAAATTACTCAGTGAATAGACTGTTAGTACAAAATATAGTTTGAGAGATATAATTAGGTGAAAGAAAATATTGTACAATAAGTGCAAGCATTCGTCGCACAGGGTTCGTAATTCGTAAATTAACTTATTGATCCGCACATTTCCTGGCAGAATCTGATAGAACGAATTATATATCAAGAAAAATATTATCACAAGAAACACAATGAATCAAGTATAATGCCGCATGTCACATACACGCTATACTTCATGAAAACAACACAAAATAGTATAGATTGAGGATAGTGTACAATATCAAATTATCTGGTGAAATTTTGAGTGCACCACTGCCAATCGTCTATACCGGGGTGTGCCGAAAATATAGATTAATACTAATTTATATATTAAATTTTTTTTTTTGGCAATTATTTGTATCGTGAAAAAAAAATTGTCAAAATAAGGTGTGTCGAAGCAAAGGGTGGCACACCCTCGCTTACGCGGGTTTTGTCTGGTTCATTCCCACTCCATAGTCTACCGTACACACAATCCTAATCATCCTACATATCTTGCTGAAATTCAATCATAAATGTTAGATTGACTATTTTAATTTTTTTAAACCATAAAATATTGCATTTAAGGAATCTTTTTACGAGTTCCATTAGATGGAAATATTTGAGAAACTCACACGAAAGTTCTTGAGCCTTACGGTCTACAGCCTGTGTCGGTTCCCCCCTTTTCTTTTCCAATTTTATATTGGAACATATATAGCTTGTGTAGAAAAATTTGCTACGCTTGTCTGTTGATTGTAGTAAATAAGTTGGACTGCCTATTTCTTTCCCCAATTTTTTTTAATGGTTGTACCATCACTATTTTTTCTAATGGAATTGATCGTATCATAGGTTACACATAATGAGGAGGCAAATTTACTTATTGAAATCCATACTACCGTTAGGAAATTATTGTTGATCTTAAATATTACTGTTTACTATACAATATTACAAATGAAAATTCTTTTCATCATTTCTCGTAATTGTATATATGAAGCACTAACATTAATTTGCTTGTGATTCTTTAGAGCTCTACTCGTGCAATGCACAGGTGGAAATCTAGTTTCATTTAATTTAACGACCGCGAGAAAGTGAAGTATAAGTATGTGAGTGATTCAAGTATTAAATATTAGGGTAATTTTCTTTTTATCGTCCAATCTTTCAACTTTAAATCAATTTCGACTTTTACGGCGTACTAGGCCTCAACTTTTCATTTATTATAATATTATACCCCCCAATAGCACTTTTCATCCCCAACCGTACAAGTTTTGATCAATTTTATCTATATCCTTTTTTCAGCGTATAAGACCCTTGACGTTTCATTTATTATTGTATTAAGTCCTTACTAACACATTTTGGCCCCAACCTTTCAATTTCCGTCCGTCCCCATGAACAGTGGTGGAGCTAGACTTTATATTTTGGTGGGGGTGGGGTGGGGGTGGGGGGGAGGGGATACTAAAATCATTTGGAAATTTAGCACCGAACTTATTTATGAATATTTTTATATGTGAATATTTACACCACAAAATGACCATGCATAAGTATATCATTTTATAGAAAAAAAAATATGTCAAATTAAGTTCGAGAGTGGATATCATTTTGCATTTGAATTTGTCCTCTTGTATCCTCATATAACTCATCGATAAGAAAATGCATTGAGAAAATATAATGTAAATATATAATAATATATTTATACTATTCCATATAATTAGTTTTTCTTATATATTATAAAATTAGAGCTATATATTAATATTAATGTAAATACATGATACACTGAAAATAGCACAAACAATCATCCAAGCATCCAAATTAATCCGATCAATAATTGCAAATGTTATCCCTTTATTAGAGAACCTAAATTATATTACTGAATAGCACAAACGTGTTAAAGGAAGAAGAATGGAGATAAAGAAAATTAAAAAGAAAAAAGGTCACAGGTGAAATATTTACATAGTATTATGTCTTTTATATTAACTTAAGTATATATTTGTTATGTCTTTTGCATAAGCTTTAATGTCAATATATGAACATTTCAAAAGATGTGTTTAAAGTAAAATGTTAATAACTACACGTCGCTCTTCCGATCTACCAAGTTTAAAAAGAGCTAAATTATTAGTAAATCTTTGTATGAAACCCTATTTGATGTTTAATTTTTCTTATTTTTTAAGAAAATGTAAGTAAATATTGATGTATAAAATTCACATACACGTGATAACTTAATTTTGTTCTCTTTGGAAATTCACGTACATAAGAATGTAAAAATTATAAAAGTGCACTATTCAAAAAACAATTACAGCAATGCAAGAAATTGGGTAAATTAAGTGGGCTGAAACTAAACTAATTAATTGGGTTTTAAGAATTAGAGATTAATTGCAAATGGGCTTGAAATATTAGGCCTTTTATATCCATTTTTCATCTTCATTATCTCTTTCTTCTTCAACAATTGACTTCCTTCTTCTACAATCCCCAACCAATTGCGATTTTTAGGGAAAAAGTTTTGAGTTTCAAAAATTTTTGCAGGGTGACTAACATTGAGGCGACCGACTTTGCTGGGGCGATCGCCGCCATACCCCCCTCATCCAACCGCCCCCGCCTATGAATATATGAGTATGTATATTCATGGGGCACGTACGTTGATCACTGTTTGTTCACATGGTGAAGTGTCTGAAAAAATTAAAGCGATAATTTTTGTTCAAATCTCGATTGATATGGTACAGAATCACATGCTATATTGCCAAAACAATCCTAATGATTCCCACTTAATGATATACGGATATAATTAAAAAAGAAAAAAAAAAGAATATATAGGCTAGGCTAGGCTAGCTAGGTTATATATGGATTGTTAGATATTATTGAATATTATGACGAATATGATAATCACTAATGGGTGTCCTTTGCTTATCTTTATTAGGTTTTTTTCCTTGGGGGGGGTGGGGGAAGCAGTTAACCACAATTTTAACCAACTCTCAAAGCTCAAGGGTTGTCGCCATATATATAAGGAGGCAGGGGGTTGCACCATTCTCTTCATCATCATAAAAGATGGAGCTAGGTCGGAGTTTAACCATATATATACTCCAGCAGCCCTATATATAGTATAGGTGTTGATGATGGATGGATGATGACGGTGAGGAACAGACATGGCGTGATATTGCTTTCAGCTCAGCATTTGATGTTAATTTGGAGAAAGCATGCATATATGCATGAGCCGAATCAATATCACTCTTGTATGCTTCTTTACAAGCCTAGCTACCAACCCCATTTTCCATGTATCTACTCACCCACCTCTCTTTCAGTTTTATTTTCTCTTCTCTGCACTTGTTTGGCACCACATTTAAGCGGATTTCTAATGAACCAGATTTGGCTCCTTACACGAAGAGTGGCTGTGAATAGAAATCAGTCAAGTAACATGTGACAG
Source organism: Nyctanthes arbor-tristis (assembly GCA_963692815.1). Taxonomy (NCBI): domain Eukaryota; kingdom Viridiplantae; phylum Streptophyta; class Magnoliopsida; order Lamiales; family Oleaceae; genus Nyctanthes; species Nyctanthes arbor-tristis. Next base: position 82,456 of record CAVNYN010212905.1, read on the forward strand.
TCTGATCAGTGCAAGGAGTCATATCTGGCTCATTAGAAAAACTCTAGTATTTAGAGCTACAAGGTAATTAATTAGTTTTTTTTTTCTTTTTTTCACAAAAAGAGTTGGATTTTCCATTTTTTTGAGGGGGGGGGGGGATAAATAATATTGGTCTCACTTGAATGATGAACCTATAATTTTTCTAGATGCAAATATGACGATAATTAATTAATTTTAGATCCACTAGTTGATCCCATCTTCCATTAATTTCTATACTTAAGTTTGTGTTTCAAGATATTTGAGCTCCATTTCTTGAAAAGGGAAACATGAAACTAAATAACATTGATAAATGTAAGAACAGACACTCTCTTACTTATTCTCCCCCGGCTCCCATGAACTCATCATAATTTTAGCTTGTTTGTTTTAGAAAATGATGAATTGATGCTTTCTTTGATCAAGTGCTCTTAAAATTTAATTCCTAGGTGAAGCTACCGCAATTATATGTTCCAAATTTATTTTGGATGAGTCCAATTATTGATTACCTTTTATTTAAATTATTTCAATTAAATTTGATTGTACTGATTACCTTTTTATTTAAATGATTTCAATTAAATTTGATTGTACAAAACTCGATCACTTCTATATATGTATGCTCTTGAAATTTGAAGGGATGATGAAAAACACTACTCGATGGATCCATCTACTTAAGCACTAGTATAAAGGGCATATTATGTTGTCCATTTGTCCATTATTGAATGGTAATCCCAATAAAATAAAATCTCAAAACTAGTAAAGCATCCGGCCACTCATGATCTAAAAGATTGTTTAGTGAATGAATGAATGAACTAATTAATCCCCCGCGGCCCGGCGGCCCCCAACTTTCTTTCTTTCCTTTTTGTTGGGTCTAGGTGAAATTTCTTTCGTCAACATTAAATATGTCTATGTATTCCTGACGTGAAAATGTTACTACCTCTGTCTCAAAATGATAGTTTTATTTTTTTCACATAAATTAAAAAAAGTACATTTGTAGTTTTAGAAAAGTAAATTCTAACATTATTTCCCTATTATACCATTTCAATAATTCTTCTATAACTATACAATTAAATGAGGGCATATAAGAGAACTAATATTTCAACTACTTTTTTAAAAAGGAAATTAGACCATATTTTAAGACGGACGAAAAAGGAAAACTAGGCCATCTTTTTTAGACAGAGGTAGTATTAACATGAAGCGCAGTTTTAAAATACAATTTCCACTCCACAAAGGTGGTCTGCTTTTCTTTTTTCATCCGTCCTAAAGTATAGTCAACTTTTCTTTTAAAAAAATGGATTTGGAATATTAGTTTTCTTTCATATAGCTATATAATGTGTATTGTAAACAACAAAAGAGGTTATATTAAGGAAATAGACCATCTTTGTGAAAATGGTAATCCAACATTTTTAATTTCACTTTACTGTATACAAGTAATTTTACCCGTGCGTTGTATGGGATGATAATAGCAAATGATATAAAAAAATAAAGAAATTAAATTGCATTTTATGAAAAATATTTAAACTATAATATTTAATCATTTCTCTGTGTGTAAAGGAAAATATTGTGGGTGCTACCCTTAATACGATATAGTCGATAGAAGTTAAAACAAAGATTATTACTCCCTCCGTCCCAATAAATTATTCTCCTTTTATTTTTTACATAGATTAAAAAAGTTAATTAATATTGTTGGAAATATACAATTTTGTGCTTATTTGATTTAAGTTAAAGATTAATCCATATTTGATTTATGCTAAAGAAATAATAATAAATATCATTGATTTAGTTATCCACACTTAATTCAAGTTAGAGAAAGATTAATAAGAATCATTGATTTAACAATAAGATATCTTTTATGTGAGAGGTTATTTATAGAAAGCTAGAATTAAGAATCAATTATATTTTTTATTTAGGGCGTTTAAATTATTATGTTAGAGATAAGTGAATAGCATTTTAAGAAATTATGTTTGTGAGACATCTTATTATTATTATTATTATATATTAAAGTATGATAGTGGTCATATGCAATTTTTTACGTCAAAACCACTATTCTACTTATATATGTCTCTTATTTATTTTATTTTAATAATATATATATATATAGACATTTCCAACTAATAAAGTTTCAAATAAGTCTCTAATATCTTATATATATGTTTTTATTTTATACACATATATAATATACGTAATTATAATATATATAATAAAAGTTATATATCGAGTTTAGATTTTTGAGTCGAGTGATTTTTTTCAAAAATAAATAAATCAAATAATAAATAAATAAATACATATATATATATATTTACACTTCTGCTTATATATGCTTTCAATCGTATACACATTCTCATATTAATTTATAAGTGAGAACCTATATAGGTAAAAATTTAAGTTGAGTGGATACAATTGTAATAATATTTGATGATAATGATTTAAAATAAAACTAAAATTTTTTTTTAATTTTTTTTAGAGTATAAAGTGGTTAAAAATTAATATTACTCCTCTGGGGATTTTTGTAATAAGAGGGTATGTACTTTTAGATTTTTTTTAAAAATGGATTTAGTAAATAATTATTTCTTTGGACAATATATAACACTATATGAGGAGATGTGAAAAATAATTTATCCAAGAATATACGGTAGAGAATGAATGTGATAAAAAATTCATTTTGATAAATGAATATCATCCACACTCTAAATGTTTCTTAGGGTTCTTGTACCATACTTATTAAACAACAAAATAAGTGTATGATAATTTTCGAGTTACATGCCCCCGGGCATAGCTCAATAGTTGAAAAGACGAGAGTGAGATGGTCTCAACTGAGTTGGGAGTCGCAAGGTGGGAGTTCGATCCCTGCCAGTGACATGGTATAGAACGGGCTCCTAGTGGGCATTAGTTTAACAGTAGCTTTCGGATTGTAATCTACTGAGGCACATTCTGCTATTTACATCCTCTAAGCTCTAGGCGGCGCGATGGGGCCCTTGGGGTTGGTTCAACATTTTTTGATAATTTTGGAGTTACATAAATTCTGTATGATCTTTTTTCCATTATATCTTAGTTTTTATATTTAATGTGAAATAAAATTTATATTAAAAAATTTTTCATTAATTCTCCTTTTTTTAGTTAAAAGTACTGTTCTATGAATGATAATTTAATTAATTTTGTGTCAAGTGAAAGAATTGCATGCAATAAAATTATAATAATAATTAGTAACATATGTATGTGAGTGAGTAATATACAATAAAATTGTGATTATTTGGCTTTTTAAATTATTAAGTATTTTTTGACTAATTATTCTTTTCCGTGCAATGCACGGGTATACAACTAGTTATATATAAAAAGCTAAAAGTAAGAATAATAGGATTTTTTATTTACGATGTTTAAATATGGGAAGAGATAAGAGAAAAGAATCTTAATAAATCAGGTATTTGAGACAATGAGTATAGAAAATGAAAATTAGGAATAAATTAATTATTCTATCTAGGATGTTTGAATCTTGGATTGGATAATAAAAATAGAAGTATAAGAAATTAGGTATGTAAAACGATATATATAGAAAGCTAAAATTAAGAATAAATTAATTCTTCTATTTAGGGTGCTTGCAAATTAATTGGATTAAATTAAAAAAGATAACTATAAGATGTTCTTTATGTGAAAGGATATATATAGTGAGACAAAATTAAGAATCAATTAAATCTTCATTTCAAAAAAAAAAAAAAAGAATCAATTAAATCTTTTATTTAGGGTGTTTAAATTTTGGTAGAGATAAGTGGAAAGCAATTTAAGAAATTAATTATATCTTTTTATTTAAGGTGTTTAAATTTTGTTAGAGATAAGTGAATAGCAGTTTAATAAATTAATTCCCTTTAATTACGGAATTTAACGTTAATATAAGTAAGAAAAATTAAATTATAATAATGTATGTCTGTGATAAGTCAATTACAGAGAATTTGGTTAGTATATATAGTTACAATTAAGAATAAATGATTTAAGTGACCATTTTCTAAGATAAGTCATGTTAGACAAAAGTATAATGAATAAAATTAAAATTAAGAACTTCTATTTACCAAGTAATGTCAGTAATAAAAGAGTTGAAATCAGTAACTATATATTTATTAGTAAATAAAATATTTATACCGATGAAATCACAAACATAATACGTGGAATGAAGAACATCTATCGAAGACACAGTTATAACATATGGATTTTAATTTGTTCTCCTTTTTATTGCAAGGTATTAAACAAAGATAAATATATATAAAAAAAAATCGAGGATGAGCGTGTGGAATCTTCGTTGCTATAAAAAGGAATCGAGAATTGGGGGAAAGATTGAGAGATAATGAAACATAATTGAAAGCAAATTTTGGGAGATTTGAATTTTCCTAATTTGGATAAAGATAGAATGGAAGAAATTGGTTTGAGTTAGGCAAGAGAAAGAAAAAATAAAGATTAAAATATAATGCATCAAAGTGAAGAAATAAAAAAACGTGTGTAGGAATTAAAAAAGAAAAGAAAAATTGAAATTAATAACCAAGATTCCATGATGGAGCCAACGGCCAAGATGAATGTGACCAAAATAGAAAGTGATTTAGGTGGGAAAATACAAAATAGAAAGTATAATGGCAGACATACAACCTAACAAACAGGGCAAGACACACCCCATGAGCAACACCGGGCAAGACAGACATACAACCTAACAAACGACACAATGCATGCAAATCAAAGTTCAATAGACACAATGCAAGACAATGCATACACAACAGCCACTGGAACAAAGCGAACAAAGACAAACAAACAACAAAGCGTAAGAACTGAGGCCCAATAGTTTGAGACCCAGAACACTAAAACAACATCACCATGTAGAACAAAATAACAGAGAAAAAGTATATATAGATTTGTAAAAATTAGAATTAGATTATTTTTTTGGGACGGAGATAACAACACTAGGGGAGAGTTCACTATACCTTTTTCATTTTGTCCCATTCTGCATTGTTAATTTCTTAATTTTGCCTTACTTATAAGTTGTTCTTTGGAATTTTATGTAAAGTAAAAGTTTATCAAATCAATATATCAACTACATATTTTTCACAAAAAATAAATTTTCATATTTCCTATAAACTTTTTTTTACATCACGACTACACATTCTTCTATAAATCAAAATCTTATTTGAGATAAAGCTTTCAAGAACTAGCTCTTAATATACATTATTTTGTTACTTGCAAACAAGTAAAAATGGAATAAGAAATAAAAGAAAGGGCATACAACGAAAATTGATCTTAAATATTGATGATTTTGTTAAAAAATGTGAAAATAAGGAGACTACTTTGCGGGCAGTAGTATACGAGGAGAATGTTAAGACGACATAGGTGTGGAAAGTGAAGAGGTAAAATGAGACGAGGATCTTCCCAAGAAAATATTCCTTGACAGTGTATAGTAGCAAGAAACTGTTGCATGTGTATGTGATATATCATGGGCCAGCAGAAGAGAAAAAAGAAGAAAAATCATCACCTTTATTGTTGATTTTCAGAGCCAGTCACCATCATCAGTCAAAGACAAATAATAATAATAATAATAATAATAATAATAATAATAATAATAATAATAATAATATGGGAAAAAGAATCTCAATCAAGAATTCCGACCCAATTTCCATATACGCGTTTTCCCGTTTACTTTGTCATTGACTCTTCCCCGGAACAGACAAGACAGAAGCCGGGTAATTGGCGGTACCATCTTTTTCTTTTTTCCAAAGTAGCCTTCCACCTCCCATTTCTCATCACTAATGCAATTGCCCAAATTTTCTGGGAATCCAATTTATGAGCATGTACCTACTACGGGAAAAAAAGGTACTCTTTCTTCACTGTTTTGGAAATATTTTTCGTTTTCTTTTATTCTTATATGTATGTACGTACGTATGTAGATGTAAATGATCTTCCAAGTTTCTAGCCACTTTGTAACGATCCGCTTTGCTTTTCAGAGTTTTAGTTTTTATCCGTCAAAGTTAAACGAAGAATAATCAAGTCAAAATCAAATTTAGACTAAGACGTTAATTTAAACTGTCAGGTTTACTTTTTTATGCAATTGCATAAAGTTGGTGGTTGAAATAAATGATGCATCAAGTTAGGGATCAAAATGAATTGATTAACACCAAAATATTAAGAAAATTGGGAGGTGAGGATGAGAGAGAAAGGGAGTTCGAGAGAGTGGGGGGAGAAGCGAAAGGAAAAGAAAAAGAAAAAAAAAGGGGAAAGGGAAGAGATCCGCCCGAATTCATAGAGGAATCTTGATTGAACTTAGGTTTTACCATTCTATATTGATTTTAAGAGGTAAGTGGAGGATTTAAGTGTCATACATATTAAATTTAAGGTTTTTGCTATATGTGTTAACTATGAGTAATATCAAAAGGAAAATGATAGTTTATATGAGGATAAGTATATGTTCAAGATTCATGAAGTATGATCATTATTTAAGATATGCTAGAGTTTTAAGTATTTCTATTGATTTAAAGATTTAACCAAATTAAACACATTTAGCCCTATTTTAGTTTAATTTGTATTAAGTAATAGATATGGAATTAAAAATCCATAAAATTATTATTGAAGTTATGAAGCTTTATGGTGTAAATATCTGTTTAAGAAAAGAAAATCAAGGTTGATTTTTTTTTTTTTTGGGTAAATAAAGTGATGTTTGGGCTTTAACTCCATGGAATTAAGATGATTTGTCAGATAAGTGTACTTAAGAGTGACTACAAGAAATAGGCATCTTATAAACATAACATTAAGCTTTAATATGGTTGGGTAATGATGTAAAATGAGTATGAATTGAATTGGGATTTATTATGTTGATTTTATTCGGTATGTATGAAAATGGTGAATTGAAAACAAGGAACAAGGATAAGTTGGCATATAAGTCCACCGTAATTAAATTAAAGAATTTATATTATGTGAAATTCATGGTGCTTAAGTTTGGGAATTGATATTGCGGTCCTTGTCAAATAATAATTGAAGTGGAATTGAAGGCTCTAAATTTTACCCTAGTTGCAAGGAAGGTGTTTGTGATATTGTCAAGGTGAAAAACTATTATGAAATGAATAGGTTTGATGTTATTGAGAAAATGATATATGGGGATTATTAATTGAATTCTACATGGAATTTTATGTATATTATCGATTTGATTTGATTTGATAATATAAGATTGGAATGCATGTAACGGGTACCATTGAGGATGAGGTGGATTGGAAGCCGTGGAATTATTTATTAAACTCATTGGTTGGAAATTGAGTATGTAATATTAATTGGATTGCTATGCTATGATTTTAGGTGATGACGAGTTGTTTGGAAAGATATGCCAGTTAAGCTAGTTATGATCTTCAACTCTGTGAGTGGAGAAAAATGTTTTTCTAAATATTAAGCATGCTTTGCGTTATATCCTCTTAAATGTCTTTCCAAAAGTCGAGCAAGTTTTCATTGTTATTATAGTATTATGTGAAATTTCATAAAATGTTTAATGATATTATTATCTTTAAAATGAGATTTCAAAAGGAAAATAGTTATGTTATTACGATAAGAATTTTTATAAAAACATGTTATGTTACGTTATGAAAATTTGATGAAAGCATGATGTTATGGAATTCTTACAAAAGCATAGTATGTTATGTTATGAAATTATTATGAAAGCATGATATTTTATATTATGAAATTTTTACGAAAGCATATTATGAGAATTATTTTAAAACCATCATAAGTACACATATGATTATCACCCATTTTGCACTTATGTGATGTATTCTACAGTGTAAAAATACGTTATGTGATTACCCGCTCTGCACTATTGTGATCTTTTCCATGCTGTAAGACTACGTTATGTATAAGTCTTTGGACCCATCATTATGCACACATATGCTTTCAGTAGTGTATGGTGGCAATAGCATTTGGTGCTTGCTCTGCGCCCGTATGACTATGTTATGTTATGTGGTGAGAAGTATGCTTGCACATCAAGATTACTCTGTACATGTGGGCTACTACTCAGTGGTACTATTGGTGGAATTTATAATGATTCCTTAGATAAAATGATTTTCATGCTCTAGTATTTTAACAATTTTACGATGATTCTTGACATGAAACGATTTCAACAATATTATTAGCATTTCATGATAAGAAGTTTTTGGTATTATGTAAGTAAAGAAAAATGTTTGTAAAACTTATTCAAAAATTTCCGGAATTTTAAATTATATCTATGCATTATCAAGTTCAACATATTTTCAAAATAAATAATATGTAATAGTATATATATATATATATTAATGTACGTATTTGCGAACCTTTCCACTCACTGTGTTACCAACTTATATATTTTCTAACTTCTTTTTTTTCATGTTAGATATGTCCAATTTACAATAAAACTTGCTAAAATTTAATACGAAACCATTTTAGGCCAAAAGTTTATGTAGTGTCAAGTGAAGTTTTTTGGCGGTAGGTCCATGTCAAATTGAAATTCATCGTCGGCCCACACCATGTGTCAGGTCTAATGTGTCAGGTCTAATAGGATGGCTTGAGACAAGACGTGTCACACTTCTTGCTTCTTGCTATGTAATTAAGGATTTCCAGCCCATTCCTTTTTAGGAAATCTTCCAAGTTTAGAAATTTTTACAAGTCCATATGTTCAATGTCTAAAATAGAAAATTGCTTCTTATATAAACGACTGCATGAGTTTTGGGTTTTGCCCAAAATCCCTGTAGCTTAGCTGCTTTTGATTTCCTGCAACTTCGAACGTGTCAGACAATATCATAAGTCTTGATTATATATCTAGGAGGATAGTTGATTTGTTGATCTTTATTTTCTTGATCTAATTCTAGATGTGTCTCTTGTCCTCTGCTTGTTATTTCATCATGATGATGATGATGATGAATCATGTTAATTTGGAGTTTTCTTCTCTTTAGTGGGACAAAATGACCAGAATCCAATTGGGGTATTTAATCAGCAATTGATGAGAGCAAATGGTTAGACTCTGAGCGATTTAATTTCTTCTTCTTGGTTTCCTGTATTAAGTAACATGGGTACCAATGTGGTAGTTGACGCCTCCGACCTTCTTCTCGCTACTGCTCACTTTATATTTGAAACAGTAGATGACGCCAAACAAGTTGTGGTGCAGAAGGACAACTTCAAGAATTTCTCATCGCACTTGGAAAATACTGCAATTTTACTTAAAGAGTTGTCCTCATATGAAACTAAGAATTTTGAGAGGTTGCAGTGTGTCATTGATGATCTTAAACTGGAGATAAAATTTGCGAAGCGACTAGCTAATGAATGCAGAGACCAGAACAAAATTTATCTCTTCTTAAATTGCCGGAAAATCATAGATGATATTGAGAAAACTAGTAAGAATATTAGTAGACTCATGACCCAGTTTACTCTTACATCGTTGGACGTTTCATCAGAAATAACACAACAGCTAAGGAAACTGTGCAAGAATATGTTAGAAGCTGAATACAAACCAGCTGCCGTAGAGGAAGAAATTCTGCACAAGATTGAAAGAGGAATAGAAGAGAGGAACATCGATCGATCATATGCCAATGATTTGCTCCATTGTATTGTTGAATCTGTTGGAATCTCAGGCGAGCAACTTGATATTAAGGTAGAATTTGAAAATTTTAAGCATGAAATGGATAACAGCCAATTAAGATCTGACAGGACGGAGGCTTTACGGATGGAACAGATTGCAATACTGCTTGGTGAAGCAGACATGCTTACGACTCCTAGAGAAAGAGAGACAAAATTCTTCAACAAACGCAACTCTTTGGGTCGGCAGATGTTGGAACCTCTCCAGTCATTTTATTGTCCAATAACTGGCGATGTTATGGTAGATCCAGTTGAGACTTCCTCTGGCCATTCTTTTGAGCGAACGGCAATCGAGAAGTGGTTAGAAGACGGAAATAACATTTGCCCATTAACAAAGACTCCCTTGAATAAAACTGCACTGCGGCCCAATAGAACTCTTCACCAATCCATTGAAGAGTGGAGAAATCGAAATACCCTGATTAGTATTGCTTCCATGAAACCAGAAATCCAGTCAAATGATGAGCATCAAGTACTTCATTGTTTGGAGAAGTTGCACGAGTTTTGCATATCTAGTGAGTTGCACCGCGAATGGATAGTAATGGAGGATTATATACCAATTGTAACCCATCTATTGTGCACAAAAAGTCCTGAAATAAGAATACTTGCTTTAACCATCCTTTACTATATTGCAAAGGATGCTGGTGATAAAAAGGTAGCTTTTTTCCATCTTAGTTAAATCTAATCTTTATTTAATATATATCGATTAAACCATAATAACTTGATGATTTCTTTGCAGGAAAGAATTGCAAAAGTAGATGACGGGATTAACTATATTGTTCGGTCTCTAGCACGTAAAATTGAAGAAAGCATAATGGCACTTAAGTTGCTTCTGGAATTATCAAAAGACAGTGTTGTTATGAATTTGATTGGGAATGTTCAGGGAGGCATACTTCTACTTGTAACTTTGGCAAATAGTGATGATGCTCAAGCTGCAAAATATGCACTGGAGGTTTTGGATAATCTTGCTATTTTAGAGCAAAATGTTATCCTGATGGCAAAAGCAAAATATTTTGAACCTCTGTTGAAGTGTCTTTGTGAAGGTAATAGGTGAAAATCGATAGTATATTTTCAACTTTTTCTGTTTGAGCGTGAATTAACTCCAAAAGATTCTATTGTAGTTTTTTTTCCCCTTCCTTTTAACTGACTGCATAATTGGTAAACAGAATCCATTAGCACACAGATGATCATGGCAAACACGTTGGCGGATATGGAGTTGACGGACCACAACAAGCTTGATCTATTTAGGAACGGAGCACTTAAGCCACTTCTTGATATGCTCATTCATGAAGCTGAAGAATACAAGGCAGTAGCTGTTAAAGCCCTTGAGAATCTCTCAAGTGTAGCACAAAATGGCCTACAGATGATTAGAGAAGGGGCTACACGACCACTTTTTGAACTTGTCTTTCATCATGCAATATCAGTACCGAAATTGCGTGAGCGGGTAGCAATAACTATCATGCACCTAGCTATAGCTACCACTGTCCAACAGAGATCTCAGGAGCGGGTTTCACTTCTGGAATCTGAGGAGGATATTTTTAAACTCTTTTCACTTATTTCATTGTCTGGACCTGATATGCAGCAAACGCTACTCTGCATCTTTCAAGCACTATGCAACTCCCCTTCTGGTTTAAATGTCAGGACTACTTTGAGACAGGTAATCACCTTCATCAATAATTTTAGTGCATGTAAGAATATAGAATAAGCATATACTGTGGAACTTCCATTTCTTTATTCATTAATTAACTTCTCTCTCTTTCTTCGTTTCTAATTTTCATCCTACAAAGCCAGATATATATCAATCTGTTTCAAATTTATATAACTTTACATTGTTTAACCAGATCTCTGCTGTTAAAGTATTGGTCCAATTATGCGAACTTGATGACAAAATTGTGAGGGAAAATGCAGTGCTATTGTTCCATTATCTTACAGAAGATGGTGAGCACAGTACCTTCTCAGAACAGATGAACAAGAGATGTATTGAGACATTGGTAAGGATCGTTAGATCTTCCCATAATGAGGATGAGATTGCTGCATCCATGGGCATAATCTCCAAACTTCCTCAAGATCTTCAGATGTCTCAGCAACTATTAGACTCTGGTGCACTTGAAGTCATCTTTGAT